>JAIUZE010004620.1:0-56332 GCA_022085475.1 Heliosperma pusillum | reverse complement strand
TATCAGGTTATGTTATTTCTCAGGGCCACTCGAGGAGCTGTAACTGAAATGCATGGCCATGCTCGAATAAAGATTCGTTTATCAGTTAAGTTACTCTCTAGTCGGGGAAACCACTCTTGAGACTGATCACTTGTAAACTACGACCGTTGTGAATACGGACTTTGCAAATTGGTTTACATTGAGTGGGAGAAATTTATTATGGATATGAGAATCGGGTTATCGCACATACACTTGTACGGACAAGTGGGAGATTGTTGGAGCCAGTGTCCTCCACAGTTAGTGCAATAACATAAATAAATCTCTGTAGGTTCACAGGGTATACTTTGTATAATAATCAGTTGATGAACGTTTATCAATAACGGTTGGCTCGCTAGAAGTTTGAAGTTATTGTCATTTTATTATGGCAGTGATCAACTGGTCCCTATAAGTCACACCTATAGGATGTGTCTGAGAGATGTGATTATATGAATAATATATTCATATTGATGCCTTATACGACTAAAAGGTTAGTCGAGGTATTTGACTAAAAGGTTAGTAAAAAATGATGATGATAGACGGATTAAACTGTTAATTCGTAAATTGAATATAAACTGTTATATTTAATTAATGTAAATAATGTTAGCTTAAACGAACTAATCAGTTATTCGTGATTAAATATAAACCGTTATATTTAATTAAGCAAATGTATTACTCGTAATAATTATTGTAAATGTTGTCAGAGATGTATTAATAAATCGACTGCAAAAGGTTGAGTGGACTTATTAATAAGATGACGATATTAGTGACGATAATTATAATAATACAATGGATGTTATTTACTAGGTGTGACCGAAAAATATGAAGCAATAAATGGATATATCTACTCGGTCCAAATAGGTTTGGAGAGTATCCTAATTGCAATTTCTTATTTTAGGAAAACCTAGCTAGTATGATTAAGGGAGAATAAAAAGAAAAAAAAAAGACCTAGGGTTTTTTGGTGGTGAATGTGACGGCACAAACACAACAAGACTAGGGTGATTTTTTTTTTCCCTCAATTTTTCTCTCTAGATCTGATCATCAAACCTCACATAAAATTAGCGGTAATTTTTGTATAATCGTTCTAGCACGATTAAGGCATATCAAGGAGCATCTTGGGTGCAACTAGTAGGAGATATCATACTTTTGATATTGTTCTTAGGCCAATTTGCAAGGACCAAAGGTTGATTTTTATCTCTTATTCATATTGTTATTTTCATATATGACTCGTTATTTCGTATCTTATAATTTTGTTATAATCCTGAAATTTAGAGGAGAAATATACGGATATTTTCCTACATAAAAGCCTAAATGTAAGCAGCCAATAGAAACCCTTTAAAAAACTTGGCTTTTATAGATATGAGATATGAGATATTAGATATAAGATATGAGATATGAGATATGAGATATGAGATATATTAAGGAACATGACTAAATTCAAAAATATTGGTCAGTTCCACCTGAATTTAAATTAAAGCACTAATCAAAAGCATCCCCCTTATACTAAAAGATTAAGAGCTTACTAAAATTTTCCCGCCTAAATGATTTATTCTATAAATAGACTTCCTTATATCATATCTACAATTAGGTCTACTATTCCAAATATGATACCACGAACACTTTTTTAGCAAACGTTTTCTAAATACTTCTATCATTTTGTCTTTCGATATGAACATATGTACTGGAAGCTAATAGTATTCATAAACAAGTTAATAGTATTCATAGATATTTTAACTTCCAAAACAAAAAACCTTACAAATTATATATCTTTTCTTACATTTAAACTTAATATCTATCTCTGCTCCCTATATATTATGTGAACATTTAAATTTTGGTTATTTTTTTTAAAAAAATTATTTAGCGTATACAAAGTATATTTATTACAACACTTATCTAATCTAATTGTATTACCAATGTCACTATTTCATATTTATTTTATGCTTTTAGTGGATATAATGGTACAACAACAATATTTTTTTTTCTGAAAAATTAACAATGTTTCAGTAAAACCGACAATCTTATTAGATGTAAAAATGTTGAACCTTCTCTTTTCTACCTCTTAATGCAAAACATTAATAATAGTAAGTTATATAAATAAATTTCAATTGGAGTTAAACGAGTAATGTAATTGTTAAATTCTAAAATATTTAATTTAAAAAACCGCGCATTCGCGCGGGATCTATACTAGTGTGTTATAAACCAAACATGGACATGGATGTCGATAAAGAAATATTATAAAGGAAACATGGACATGAATGTCGATAAAGAAAACTAACCATTATTAAGCTCAAAGCATGTAATTAAAATAAAACTTTACAGCTAAATTAATACATGTACGTACCATACTAAATTAAATGAGCCCAAAATAATTAAAGTGAAAAAAGTTAATGAATCGTCATTAATCACAAAATACGTAATTAAAATTGGTGTAGACAACAAAATTAATAAGTCTATAGTAAACAACCATACTAACTTAAATGAGCCCAAAATAATTAAGGTTAAATTCCTAGGAGTCTATAAATTATCCAAGCATGAGAATTTAATCTACATAAAATCCCTCAACCCAACTAACCCTAACACTTAACTCTCACAATTTTACCCCGTCATTGCCTTTTTTTCTCCCTTTTAGTCATTAATCCATATCTTTCTTTTTAATAACCTGGTAAACCTTATTCATTCTTCCATTTTGCAGGATTAATTCATCCTTTATTTCTCACTATTCCTCTTATTTTATCTCAAATATGAGATTTACATTAAAAGAACTCTAATAATAATCTGTAAAATTCATGTAAGTTTTTACAAACTCATTTATGTTTTATTTACAGAGTTCATATAATATACTCCGTAATAATTATTTTATGTAAACTACGTACAATTTTTTATAGTTACTCATGTTTGGTGATTTTTATTTTTGTAATTTTTATTATAATTTCTTTTATGATTTTTTTTAAAGATTACTTAGATCTGATCATTATTGTTGTTTTTTGTATAAAGTTATTTATATGTACATTATTGTTGTCGACTTTTGTGAGTAGTTATTGCTGCTAAATAATTTATTCTATAATTCGTTAATCTAATCTAATTAGATCAGAATTAGGGTTTATGTTATTCATTGTTGTGATATTGGTTTTTTTTTTACAAACATAAACAAATTTTTTTATCATATTTTGAGATTAGAGTAGAAAAGAAAGAAAAGAGGAGAGAGGGTAATTAATTATGAACAAAGTTAGTGGGGTCAAGTTTGCTTTTTTCTTCCTTGAATTGTGCAGCCAGCCAATGAGAAGTGAGGAAATGTTTCTCCTTTAGTATATAGTAGATAAGATTGTCGGTTTTACTGAAACATTGTTAACTTTATTTGAAAAAAATATTGTTGTTGTACCATTATATCCACTAAAGCATAATATAAATATGAATTAGTATCATTGGTAATACAATCAGATAAGATAAGTGTTGTAATAAATATACTAAATGTTCACATACTATGAAGTAGAGATAAATATTAAGTTTAAATGTAAGAAAGAATATATATAATTTGTAAGTTTTTTTTGTTTTAGAAGTCAAAATATCTATGAATACTATTAACTTGCAGTACATAAGTTCATATCAAAAGACAGAATAGTAGAATTATTTAGAATGCGTTTGCTAAAAAAGTGTTCGTGATCATCTTATTTTGATAAAAAAAAATAATAACAGTAAAATATTTCAATCACATAATACGTATAATTTAATTTATGTAACAAAATCAGAATATCCTATAAATATGTCTATAAAAATTGAAAAAATATCATACCATTTTTATAAAGAATAGGGTCATCTATTGTTTGGAATAGTAGACATACTTGTAGATATGATATAAGGAAGTCTATTTGTAGAATAAATTATTTAGACGGGAAAATTTTAATAGGCTCTTAATCTTTTAGTACAAGGGGATGAATAAAACATTATTACACTCTTCCCCGAGTCTAAAACTACCCGTTTTTTGAAAGAAAAAACTAGTTTTGTTTCCCGTGAAATTCACAGGCTTGTTTATGTTTCACCGTTGTTGCATTTCAATGTAAGCCCTTGTAATTTGTGAGGAACCTTTTTGTTTTGGTACACCGTACACCTAGTTATTTCATATGGAGTATATGTTGCATTTCAATGTAAGCCCTTGTAACGGTCAGGTCCGGGTCAGTGTGAAAAGCTAGCTTTAACTTTGGTTTAACACTTTTCTTTTTATTAACAGAGGGTCTACGGGTCGGGTCCGGGTTTCATAACTAAGACCCGGACCCTAATTAATTTTAAAGGACCCATACCCGACCCATACCCAATGGATCTAAAATTTTTTGACCCAAACACGTCTCATTCGGGTCCGACCCGTCGGATGTGGGTCGGGTCCTAAACCCACTGCCATCCCTAGTTGAGGTTTCTATATTCTTCCCAAGCGCGACTCAAGTATTTTTGTGCAAGTTGCATTTACTCAAGGGGTGCATTATTTATTGTTGTGCAAGTTTTACATCCCCTTTATACTAAGGGGGCGTTTGGTTCGCACAAGGGAAAGGAAAAGGGAATCAGAAACAGAATCAAATGGAAAGTAATTGTATCACCCTTAATATAATTTATTGTTTGGTTGTAAATGACAAGGAAAGGGAATAGATACTCATTTAGTCCTTCAAGCTAACAACCACCATATCCACCACCTACATCCACCACCAACAACACAAATCACCTTCTGCCACACGACCGCCGCCACCACTGGCGTCGCCGACACCCGACCTCGCCGGCCACCCATTTGCGCCACCTTCTACCCTTCGCATAACCACCAACCCAACATAAACAACACACCTAATTAAACCCAATAACCCACCACCACCCTCGAAACCTCCATCCCATCTCCCAAAACACCAGATCTCTGGTGTTTTGGGAGATGGGGTGGAGGTTTCGGGGGTGTTGGTGGTGGTTTAAATTTAGGGTTTGTGACTTTGGGGTGTTTAAAGGTGGTAGCGACGGATAAGGGGAGGGGGTCGGCCGTGAGAGAACGTGCGTGGCCCGAGACGCCGACGACTATGGTGGTGTTGGGGATATTTTTGGTGGTAGGTGGTGATTGGTGGTGGGTGAAAATGATAGTTGTGGTGGTGTTTGTTGTTTGCCAGGAATCAAAATTGATACCCTAGGGGGGGTAGGGGTATCATTTTAGTGGAAAAATGGGTTAACTCATTGCTAAACATGGGGTAAGGGTAAGAAAAAATACACCAACCAAACACCAACAAAAGCAATGAAACCTTTTCATTACCTTTCCCTTTCCCATAGACCCCTAACCAAACAGCCCCTAAAAGATTAACAAAGCTTAAATTTTCCCGCCTAAAATCACATTATACTATCTAATATTCACTCTCTAATATTATTGATCCCCACTATTTAATTTTACTATTAGACAATAGTATCTCTAATTAATTCTATACCATAAATACTTATATTCTACTCACTCCTATTCAGAATAACTTTCCCCATTCAAGAATGGACCAAAAATTAAGGGTGTATAATTAAATAAGGTAAAATATTGTGGTGGGTGAGGTGATTGGAGAGAGGGAATGTATTGTGGGATATTATTGTGGAGTGAAGTGATTAAAATAATTATTGTTGTGGGGTAAGATGATTAAAATAAGATAAAGTATGGGTATTGTGGGGTATTGTTGTAGGGTAATGTGATTAAAATAAGTATAAAAGTTTACCAAAAAAAGAAAGGGGAAAGTATTGTAAAATAGATGAAAATGGAAAGGGAGAATGTTATTGTGAATATGAGGAAGTATATATTATGCACAAATGAAATTGCTTTTCAATATTTATAGTGACAATTTTTACCATGAATAAATGTTTTTAACTTATAAATTAGAAAATAACATACAAAAGTGTTATACGTTAAAACAATATACAATAAGAAGCTAAATAATTCTTTTATATGTCACTTGAGCACCTCCTCTAATCTATAATCTATAAGTATAATAAAAAAGGGAGGACAAATGATCACATTGCACAATTTCCCTTTTTATAAGAGTTTTAAAATTCCACATCATCTTCATTTTCTAAAAAAGAAAAAAGTTAAAGGAATTATAGCATTAAATACAAGTTAAATATAACAAACATTAATGTGGTTTTCTATTGTTAAAAGCAAATTAAAAAACAATTAAATATGAGAGTAAATTATATATTTTTAGTTTTTTTGGTTAGAACAAGATATATAAGAAAAATAAAAACACGTCAAATAATTGTAATTTTTATTTCATTTGTAAATGTTATATATCCCTCAATTCAATATATTGAATACATAAAGAGACCCTAAAAATAATGTAGTTTATTTGTTCTTATAATGTACGTCAAATATTATATAGTGTAGCCAAATTAATAAATCATACTCTAAGGATAATAGTGCACTCTAAGAAAACTTATCTAGATCACCAGTTCACCACGTTATCCTAAAAAATGTTTTGCAATGAGAAAAAAAATAAAGCAAAAAAAAATAAAAATAAAATGCTGTAAAAAATAAAATAAATACAAAGAAAAGCAACATAAAGAAAAAAAAACTTATCAAAGTAAGATAAAAACAAACTGATAAAATAGAGAGACTAAGATTAGAGGTTATTTTTCATAACAAATATACAGAAAAATACCACCCCACCACCAAACCGACACGCCCCTTTCAGCAAACTGTACTCCACCAGGCCATATAGCCCGTTGCTCACCACAACCCAGCTTGTACCTTCTTATCGATGATAGACCTCTCTCGCCCACTAGCAACTATTAATACAACCACATGTTTTCATATTATTTTATTTAAGAAATATTGGTCAATACTGAAATACTAAACAACCTACAAACATGGTTAATTTTTTATCCCAATTCCCAATATTCATTAAAAATGTTTTAAGTTACATTAATATATTACTTCATATACTTACCAGGTTACTTCTATAAAAACATAATTCATGTAGATAATAAGATGTTATACAAGGTACAAAGATGTCAACATGTCCGACAATAATGAGGTTATATTGATGCATAGGTTTAAACAATTAACCTCAAACGTACCCGTGATTTTCATGGGCTAAAAAACTAGTTAAGCATTAAAGACTTACATTTTATATGATGAATTAGTTTTTGTCAAGTTATTAAAATTATTTTTTGGGAATCGCCTTACTACTAAGAGAATAATAAATTCTCTTACTTTTCCCTCCAAAATGCATCTATATAAATAAGGGAACAAATAAAACTGTCTTTCATTAAACTTGCAAATTTTTATATTATATTTTCATTAAAACATAATCTTATAATTAAACTCTAATATTTTGATTAAATTCAAAATTATGAGGATAAGTTGCACATACCTACTATTAGTTTCATGACGAAAAAAATAATCAAAAATTTACAAAATGAAATCCTTAATTATATGGTAAAAAATATGTACATAAAAATACACACTTTATAATTTTTCTCAAATCTCTTTGATTAGTTTCCATTTCAATTTTTTTTGTTTCATATCAAAATATAATGGAGTGTAATATTAAATATTAATGAGTCCGATTTAAAATGTATAGATAATACCCTAAAAAATAATTGTACGTTTATTCATTGCACGAGATCTATTTAAGTTACTAATATTAAATTGTATAATTATACCAATGGTGTAATTGTTATTTTCTAATATCCATATCTTAAAAACCGCGCATTTGCGCGGGATCTACACTAGTTGTTAATCAAAACATAAGCATGTTTGGCATAGTTGTTTGTATAAGATCGTATGCCGGGTGAGGTCAGGTTTTAGTTGTGTAGGTTCAGTCCATTATCAAGCTCATTTCTGGGTCAGGTAATTAAGACCATTTGTTGTGTCTAGTCAATTTTGGGCGGGGTTTGGCTTGGGTTGGGTCGGGTTTCGCTTTCTTTGGCTCATCAATTCAATACCCGGATGGTTTTTTTCCCAATTACTTTACCACTTTGAGTTGAGTTATGGACTTAGGGGATTATTAGTGAAGTTTTTAGGTTCTTATTTTTAAATATTTCATTTTATAAAAGTCGTTCCGTTTATTTTGGTCTTTATCGCCTTTGACTTTCGTTTATGTCGAGGTTATATTTCGTGTTAATGACGGGTTATGTTTCGGTTCGGGTCAACTTTCGGGTTAGCTTTCAGGTCAATTTCGGGTTTTCTTTCGGGTCCGTGGGTTGTTGGGTTGAGTCGGGCCGGGCAATGAATATATCCGGTCGATTCGAATTACCGGTCATCTCGGGTGGAGGCGGGTTTAGTTTCAGGTTGGCCTTACTGGGGTTTGGTCGGGTTACATATCATCAAACAGTCTGGTTGGGTCGGTTTCAGCTTGCAACATTTTCGGATCCTGCTGAATCGGGTTTGCTCAAGTTCGTGTCAGGTCAAACTTGTATTCTCTATTAGAAAGAGACCATAAAATAGCTTCCTTAGGAGTCCTTACTTCAGCTTGATCCCTTTTAAAGCCCAGATTTGCAGATCACCTTATGCAAAATGTCCATCATTACAGAAAACAATCAGAATCCCAACATATTCTCATAGGAATTATTGGGACAATATTTGTCAAATCCTATCTTCAAATCGGGAAGAATATAAATGGATCAAGCAAGTAAGTCACGGACGGATTCACGGGTGGTTGGATGAGGCCCACCACGGCCCACTTCACTGGGCCTTTCTGAATATAGATGAAATTGTGTGCGTGCCAAAATCCTTTGGTGTGTGATTGTCAGATTTCTTACATGTTTTCAGAAATTGGAAATATGAAAAAAATAAAGTACTGCCCTAAAGTTTGTTTTAATGTCGTACAATGTGATTCCCTTCATTGGAAAAAAAAGATTCGTCATTCTTTTGGATAAGTTATAGGAGTCATCCCAGCTTCATTGCTTACTTATAAGTTATAATAGATTTTTTAAGCAGTTTTGTTTATGACAGACTATCCGTCTTAACGTTGAAACGGGTCAAATACTATCACATCTTCTATATATAAAAGCATAAACTTTTAAAACATTCTTATTGGTCCCTTAATTTTAGGGAAAAGAAAATACAAGCCTCACCTTTTTTCAACGTGATGCTCCATGATTTTAGGGGTCCATTTCTCTACAATTTCTATAGTATATACATGTATACATTTCTAATTAACTATACTTATACACACACATATAATCAACTATATAAATTACACAAAATCGTCATACATGTTTATACAAATTCATACGAAGTATGATATTAACTAATTAATTGTGACGAAGATATTTAAAACTGAAAGATTACAAAACCAACATGAATCAGTCAAAAATTACAAAAATAATGTCACTAACCCGACTATATTACATAAAAAAACATATAGTTGAAATATACAACTATAGTTCTTCGAGACTCAAGTAATAATATTTTTTTTAAATGAATATAAAAATATACAAGTAAAGATTGTAGAGACGCAAGTATATTAATTAAAAGGATGGTTTACGGGAAATGTTTCGGGTTAAAAAAAAAATTAAAAAAACATATAAAACATATAGTTAAAATATACACGTACAACATTTTGAGGCTCGAGCTGAGTATTATTATTATTATAAAAGAAGGCGGGTTTTTGAGAATAGTAGAAGGTTTTAAAAAAAAAACTTTTTGAAAATAATATATATAGTTAAAATAAAAGTATACAAGTTAATTTAAAAAAAACAGAATTTAATAAAATTTAAAAATAGGCAGATTTTTGATATTGGTATAAGGTTAAAACAAAACTTTAAGGATTTTCACGATAATATATTGATAATGATACCTGCATGGATAAGTGCAAAAAAATACCAACACAAATCTCGCGTTGTAATAATCAACCCAAATTAGCCTATCATATTTTATAAAAATAATTAATTTATATACATTAATATAACTTAAAAAAAAAATTAAATTATAATTATTGGTATTTAACATGTTAAATTAACTGCATTATCGTTTTGCCTTTATCATGTTCAATTATATTTTTATCGCTATTTTGCCTCTAACATGCCAAATACCTTCATTCAGTATAATTTAATATATTCAACCTTTTATATTAGCTTAAAGGAGACGACAATTTTGGCGTTTGTTATTTCGACCCGTGCAATATTTAAAACTAGTGAGCTAATAAAGACAAAAGTATTGGCACTTTCTAGGCAATTTGCCATGTGATTTGGTATGTATTTGACCCGTCTTAAGCTTAAGACGGATGACGGATAGTAGCTATCTTAAATGAGAATTTGTGATAAATTTAAAGTACATGATAGCCGTCTTAAACTTAAAACATATGAAATAACACAAATAATACAATTGTTAAGGGAGACTAATTGTTTAAAGTAAGATGTGTGAATAATTTTGTTGTTTGGGGTCAATTGTTAAATTTTCGGATGCTTAGTTTGGAATTTTGTAATTACTTCCGTGAAATTCAAACTAAATATACGGAGTGCTAATTCACAAGCTGCTAATGGAAAGACAAGTATGTGAAGAGTTGTGAGATGTCTTTTTCTGAAGACAGTCAAAAGCGAGAGTTACTATTTTTTACTTCATATAGGACAACTTAAATTAAACTCCATATCCATTTTTACTGGGTATATAACCCACCTGCATGCAAAACGATCACTTGTCCTATTTAAGTGGATTTAACAATAAACCCAAGTCTATTATATGACTATTAAGGATCTTATTCTACCAACGGTAAAATGAAATTATGATCCTATCTATGAGCTTTCTGAGACTGATTGGGTAAGGAAGATAAGTGCTATACCAATCTGTCCTTCTGGCACTGAAGATATTATGGTTTGGGTTTTGACATCTACGGGCAATTATTCGGTCAAAAGTGGATATGCAAATGTACTAAAAGTTCATCTAGAAAACTCGAGCTCTATCAAAGATGCAACTAGAATTAGTCAAACTGCTAAAGATTTATGTAAAAGGAAATTATGATATTTACCCATCCCACAAACATAGAAAGTTCTAATATGGAAAATTATGACGAATTCGCTTCCTACGCGAGAAGAAGTCTTAAAACGACATATTCAAATTGATCCAATATGCCCCTTTTGTACCTACAGGGGATATGTGGAATCCCCGCTCACTTATTCCGTGATTGTGAGTTAATCAGAAGGATTTGGGCGGCGTCCCCCATGGGTATCACTACGGGAAATGATACTCATGTTCCAATTGATATATGGATTATAAATTGGTATAGATTTTTCTCCTTAAACAACGCAAATCAGTCAACTATCATCATTTTTACATCTATCCTTTGGAGTATATATTTGGATCACCCGGAATAAAATTATCTTCCAAAAAGCTACCTTTTCACCACAACTTCTTTTTGGTATACAAGAAGGGGAAGCAAGCTCAGTTATCTCTGCAATCGATAATAAGATTACAAAGAAAACTAACAAAAAGATGTTGGACAAGCAACACTTAGGTAAGAGAAGAGACAAAATTAGGAATTTCATTCCTTTTTTTATGATTCGGGGCGCTGGAAACTGCCAAACATTTCGCGTAAAAGTGGATGCCGGCTGGCTATCTTCACTACAAGCATCCATTGGTTGGGTTGTCTATGATCCAAGGGGTTGTCAAATAAATAGGCACGCGGAAAGATGGATCGCAGAAAGTGCAGCTCAAGTTGAAGCTATCGAAATTCGAGAAGCTATAAAGTAGGCAATGAAGCATAAAATCATGCATTTTCATGTGTTATCTGACTGTATGCAGAATCCGCTTCAGATCTCTAAGGTTGACGAAACGCATCTGTTGACCGCTGGCATAATGTCCGACATAGAATCAATGCTTCCTTTATTTCATTGCATTTGTTTTAGCTTTATCCCTCGCAATCTTAATAGGCTAGCACATAACCTAGCTGCGGGTGCGTTGGGAATGTAATATTTGTTACTCTTTTACTGCTGCCAAAAAAAAAACTACTCCGTATCATTTATATAATTTAACATCTATTAAAAATTTGAGTTTGAATTTTTAAGGAGATATCTCTTCCTAAAACAAGAATAAGAACAGTAAAAAGAGTGTTTTGATAAAATAACTAGGTTTGTTACCCATGCAAATGCATGGGACATGGTAGATGTAGGTTTTCATTTTAAAATTTTAACGTTCGTTTTAATACGCAAAAGTGAACACTAATGTTTAATTTTGAGGTTAATGTACCAACAAATTTTTGCAGAACTCACTATATAATAATACAAGAAAATTGTGTATTGTCTTTGAAACATAAATAGTTTGAATTGCGAAAATAAATATGAGAAAGTGAAATAAATTACAAAATAGTGATCCAAAATCTATTCTACAAACTTTACATCCATTGATATTTGACAAAAAATACCTTTTTTTGTCTTTATCTACTAATAAAACAATACATCAACAACTTTTCAGTTTTGATTATCTTCTTTCTTTAAACTATCTTCTTTCTTTAAACTAATTCCGTGATGTTCTACCTTATTTACATTCACGTGCCTTTGATGACGATGCTATAAAATTAATACACAAGTTTTATTGACCAAAAGTGAGAACATTAGCATGGCAAATATTTAACAAATAAATCAAAAATATTCTCACAAGTAGTTCATTTAAATTAAACCAAGTACAAACTACAAAGTATGAATTTAAGTATATAGTAAACAATTCATAAAAAAAACAACGTAAAAATTTAAAATACACTTTAGCAAATTACAAAACAACAATAATAACAATTAATATAGAGGATGTCAAATTTCATTTTTGCATAACATACGTCCATACTTACCATAATCAAATACAACATTCAACCGTGAAACATAGTCTATAATTTGAAAGTTCATGAGTAATAGAAATCAAATGGATGATTAGTGAATGGAAACTATTATAGGTTTTATAGCCATTACACAACCATTGATTCTCGTCTTTTAATTTGCCTTTTATTTTGTAAGTTATGAGTATTATAAAATAAGATAATTGATTAGTGATGAATTTAAGAGCTTAATTGAATAGGAGAAAAATGTTAATGAAAATCGTGGGTGTTTACTTGCTATGTACTGTTTTTAGAGGCATTAATAGTTTTTCATATAAGGAATATATATATTTAGTATACTTCCGAATTTGTTATATACAGCTAACATGTAACAATATTTATTTCGCTTGAGTTGCGTTTCAATAATATTGCAGGGATCGGATTTGATAATGCCTTAAAAAAAATCATTGAACTAATGTGAAAAATTATTATTATTGAACTTAAATATTGGTTGAAATAAAATGTCATACTTTTGCTTTTAGGAATATTTTTAAACTACACAATTATTTTGCTTTTTAAATTAAAAGGGTTTGTATAACTCTTAAATAATTAGATGAATGTGTATATGTGTGGTACGTTTTTCAGGTTAGTTAAGTTTAGCAATTTATTGAGCAAACAATAAACAACATTTTCAGTAAACATTTCACCATAAAAATAATAAAATTAAAAATACAAGTATGAAGGACTTAAATCAATTCATTAACATAATTTATTACGAAATAAAGCCTTAATTAAAATATCAAATTTGTTATAAATTGTGAAATCCTGAATGAGAATTTGTAAAAATTACATCATTTTTGAAATTTTCGTAACTCATGAAATATTTAATGTACACAATTAATTTAAAAATAATGATGACATCCTTTGATTTCCTTAAAGTTATATGTTACAAAATGTGCGATGACACTTTTGTAAGGAATTTTTGTAAATTCTATGTTTATATGATGTGATTGTTGAAGATGATGATTGTGATGTTCTATGATGATTGAGATTGATGATTGTGGTGTATGTGGAGCACGGAAGATTAACTCCTCCTCGAGGTCGCTTCTTGTGTTTCACACCAAAAGAAGGATGTGCACATTAATGATATAGGTTTGGACTGTCAAACAGGTGTGGCTTGTGAACCAAGTACCGCCATGGCCGAGAATGTTCGTGGTGTGATCTGAGTGCGACGAGCCTGAGCACGTTCGCCGTGTAATTTGAGTGTCTTTGAGGTTGAGTAAATTCCATGTGTATTCCGAGTACTTCTAATTGGGTAACATGTGATCCGTAGCAGGTTTCGTGATTTCGGAAGTGATGATTGTTGGAGGCTTGGAGCTGGTGATAAGATAAGGTGGTGTTGACTTGCATTATTGTTGTGCTTCATATGTGCATGATTATTTGTATTGACCGATGTTGACGTGTGCATTTCTTATTTGTCAAATATTTTTAAAACTATCTACGTATATCCATTTGATATTTCCGCTAATTGGTGAACAACAAGTTCTGATATGTAGTTATTTGGATTGCCATGAATGTTAGCGGGTTGGAATGGCGAAGCGTATCACCATGATTGTCATTGACTTAACAATTTAATGATTAATTTACACATATTTGACTTATTAGACTTCCGTTGTTGAGTTTGGATTTGGAATTTATGTTGTAATCAGTATTTCACTAGAGTTAATAAAGTTATTTAAATTGTCTTTATTGTTGATTTGATATGTACTACATACATCGGAAAATCGAAATGGTAACCTTTCTATTTACTTGGGAATGTCTTGCCTAAAACTAATGAGTAAATGAGGGTGTTACCGGACTTACCGCTATCAAACAAATATAAGTTTATTATACTCCCTCCCATCCAAACCAAACTACCCAGTTGACTTTTCACGGTCTACGAGACGACACTTTGACTACGATTTTCTTCATTTATATATTACTTTTTTGCATCGAAATAATATTTTTCCGAAACCTCTTTTTATAATACATGTAAATATTTCAATTTTATATACAAATTTTAAAAATTGGACTACATATAATCAAGGTCAATATTTATCAAGTTTGACTTGAAATAGTGTAGGGGTAGTTTGGTTTGGATGGGAGGGAGTATTTGATTTAGTGTTTTCCTTTTTGGCTGTTAAGAGTATCATGTTCCTTAAGCTATGGATTGTAGCTTTAAATTTCCTTCTTTTAGTCCAAATAAACCTTAGTAATGAGGTATTTAGTTTGGTAGCTTGCTCCACTAGTCAATTTGTGGAGACAATTTCTACAATTAGTATTAATTCATGATGAAATTATTTTTTTTGACAACCTGACATTCAATTTCTACTTTTTTTACCATTTTTTTGTCAAATAAACTCATTTCTAAATTAGTATTGATTGATGATGAAAGTATTGATTAAGCCTTTTTAAATGTCCTATCGTTTTCAAAGTGCAAACCCTTGGCCCAAAAATTTTGAGGGTACAACCACTACGCCGTACGCATGATTGCATGAACAAAATCATGTTCTGCAATATAGACTGACATTTAGATCACGAATCTCCAATATACGTTGAAATGCGTCAAAGACTCAAAGCCATTTCCTTGAACACAAATTGTTAGTCAATAACGACAGTTTCGTTACAAGCTAAAGACGATAATGTCCTCTCTCAATATGCAAGTGTTAGGTTAAGTAGCACGGACACTTCTCTTAACCAGTCGTCCCGTGTCGGACACACGGACACACAAACGCCTATAAACAAGGTGCTTGTTTTCCATCTTCAATTTGTAATAGATAGTGCTTGTTTTCAGTGAGACAAGCTGACCAATTCAATCAATTGCACGGCTTCAATAGATGAGAACAACGCACAACGTCAATTTTCATTTTACCTGAATTCGTTTGAGTTTAAAATGGATAAAATATGACAATTTTATGATAATGTGAACATTTCTGATATAAAGCTACCATCAATTTATTGATTGGAAACTGATAATTTTAGTTATTACTTTAATAATAAATTTTTATTATAAAAAAAGGGGCGACATTATTCTCATCTTAAGTAATAACAGTCTTAAGAAAGATAATATATTCGCATTTAGACCAATTTAAAAAGATGAAAGAGTTGATACTTGATACAAGTATTTGTAAGTTTAATATACCCTCTTTTTACTTTTTTCCATTTTCCATACATTTATTTTAAATTCTGTTCCTACATTATAAGCAAACCTAACGGAATCTCCTTTTCTATAAAGCTAAGGTGTTGTTTGGCCTTGCTTATGGAGAATAACTTTTCCTTCTTAAAATGAGTTTATTTACAAGCTACTTTTTGGAAAAGTTTTGGCTGTTTGGCCTTACTTTTGTAGAAGCTTCTCTTATAAAATTCTATGTTTGGCCAAAGTAATTCTAACCATATTTTAAACCATGTTATTTGTAGAATAGTCATTTAAATAAAAACTAATAATTAAAAATTTTCATTAAATTTTATTTACTCGTATGAAAACTAGTCTACTTTTTTTAGTACCGACGTCGGAATTACTATGCTTTATACTACAGTATTTTTATATAATTTGAAATGAAATCCTTGAACATAATACTACACCATTGTGGATTAATATGCGCAACAAATAAAATTATACAAGTATAATATAAAAGGAAAGCATTAATTAGGGAAGTAAGATATTTGTGGTAGGTTTGTGCTAAGATTTCAAAGAGTTTCTTAAAAGTAGAAGTAAGTATTTGATACTTCTACTTTTAGGGGGTAGTTATTAACTTTAGACTTTTTTAAAGTTGTTTTTAACTCAACCAAATGACCATGTTTGGCCTAACTTCTACTTTTTTTAGTTATAAAAGCACTTATTAAGCTAGGTCAAACATCCCCTAAGTATTTTAGAAGTTTTTCATTGGCTCCACTATTTTAGGGACTTTATTTAAAAGGAAAAAAAACCTCTAACCCTACATCCCACGTTCTCTGTAAAAACTTTTACAATTTTTTTTTGTCAAGCATTTTTTTTATGTACAATCTTCAAGAGTTCGACCATGTATTAAAAGTCTAATTAATTTTATAACACTAACTAACCAGGCCAAATATGAATATTATAATTATAACAAAATAAATAAATCACAATTATTACGATTTAGGTATATTAATTTTATAAGCAACGCTGATTGTCCTTAATAATCAAAATAGTAAGACATGATTAAGAATATATTTATATTTCTACGATTACAAGTTAATATTATACAATATTATTTATAAAACAAAATATAAGAAACGCATCATCTTAATTTATTTATTTTTTTACAAGAAAAAAATCATCTTAAATTCAATGTAATTACATGGCAAACAATTAGTTTCGTAACAATAGTTAGAATGTCCCATATTATAAAAATTAATTAGGCTTATTAACCCCTTATTCCCTTATGCTCTACATATTGGTGTTTATCATCAAAGTCGGATGGTTTACCATCTACTCATAAATTTATGATTGTCGATTGAACATTCTATTTTTTTAAAGGAAATTGAATACTCTATTATTGTTATCTTTCGTATTTATTTATATAATTCTTTTTTTATATTTTAGATGTAAACTGTATTGTAATATTATCACATCTTTAGTAGGCCCGTTATGTTCATAGCTAATTGCAAACATCATTTATAATCTAAATTTAAAATATACAATGAGACTTCATAACCAAACTATTGCATTGTAAGTTAAGATTGCTAAACAAAAAGTAGAGAGGTTTTAGTACTTTATTTTACAAAAACTTATTTCTACATACAATAATTTTACAAGATGACAAATACTTAATAAATATAAATCTGCTTTTGAATATTTATATTTTTTGTAATTAACAAAATTAAAAAAGCTTACCCATGCAAATATTGCATGGGTTTAAAACTAGTTAAAGAAAAAAGAAAAGTATTAAATTTCAACAAGTCTAATCTTATTGAACAATTAGTGATTAAATTTAGTGATAAGAATACACTTAACAGGTTTTAGAGCATCAGTAATTCAGGGGTCGTTTGGTTCAAGAACTTGGAATGGAATGGATTGAAATATGAATCCATAGGGGTATGGGGTTGCAAATCCATTCCCATGTAAATATGTTTGGTTCATCTTAAATTTGTAGAAGTGAGAATGAAGTTTGATACCAAGGTGGGAAGATGGGTATGAGATTCCAAGGGGTTGGAATGGAGTTAGATACCTAAGGGGTTCTAACTCCATTCCAAAATACACCAACCAAACATTGGAATGGAGGAAATCCATTCCAATCCATTCCAAGATGGCCAACCAAACACCCCCTCAGTAGTCTACTTTTATTTCTTCTGGCACGACTAAAGTGACATAAAGTCTATTGACAATAACAACTGAAAGTCTTTTTGATCCATTTAGTTCCCCACTTACTTTTCCATTTGTCTCCTTGTGAGAGAAAATTCAACCCGTCTAAATTAAACACGGATATACCTGTTTTCAATAAGACCAACTGTTCCCATATCATCATGTATTTTATTCTTACATATTCCCTCTACAATAGTGCCTCCTTCCTTTCTTAATAATCTTCAAATACTCCAAAATTGCAAATCTAAAAAGATTTTACATTTTTCTTATTTATTTAGCATTTGCAGTTATGGTTTCCAAGTTCCGACCATACATTCCCGCTCTACTTTTTTTTTCCTCCACATACCATCATACACCTTAATTCTTGTGCAAATTAAATGTGAAACATCAACTAAAATAGCAGGCAACATGTCTTACTGAAGAAGGGCACTATTCGTCACAAGCTGAAAACGGATAATACCCCTCCCACAATATGCAAATGAGAGGGCAAGTTAAGAACTATATTATTAAATAACCAATATATTTTACAATTAAAACTACAAATACCACAACCCGTATACTAAATCGCTTTATTTAACCCTAACCCCATCATAATGCAAGCTAAAAATAAATTAAAATCTTTAACTCCATTAATAGTAAAACTTAAACTGGGTTTTTTGTCATAAGAAATATCGCAAATTCTCATTTGTGACGGACACAATTCGTCACTTTAAAAAGGACCTCTCATAAACTGCAAGTGATAGAGCAAGTAGAGCATGGGTTGAGAGGTCTTTTTAAAAAGACCGTCATAAACGAGAGTTACAGAATAGCGATTGAAGATAGAAGGGGTATTTGGTGGTCTAAAATGGCCAAGGAAATGAAGCAAAAGACATAACCAAATCAAGTAAAAGGAAGGACAAATGAATTGACGTTCACGAGGAAAGAGTGTACTCTACATTCCTGCAGCATGTCTTTTTGTACTGTTCATCCCAGAAACACTCTGACACTCTGACACTTTGTCATTTTCACAAATCACTATTTATGCATGTGTTCTTCCCAATCTTCCTCTCTTCAAACTTCCTCAATACTACTTCATCTTATAATATACTCACCTTCTAAAACCCTTTCACTCCTAATAAATTTATTTGCAGAAACTCCACTTTGTTTTAACATACAATGCCTCCTCATCAACAACAACAACAACTGCAACAACGACAGCAACAACGACAGCAACAACAACAGCAGCAGCAGCAGCAGCAACAGCAGCAGCAACTAGCCTTGAACATTGAGGTTGTTTTGATATTTATTCAAAATTTTAAATTTTAAATTTTTATTATTTTTTATTTTTGTGTTAACTAGTTTTGATATATTTCACTATGTTTAACAGACTTGGGTTCTGAAAGTGAATGTAAATTGCCAAGGTTGCATTCGAAAAGTGAAGAAAACCCTTAGAAAGATTGAAGGTTTGTGCTCATTTCCTAGAACTGCTCCCTAACTACGTTTTAATACCCTAACTTCAAGCCCCGAAAGTCGACCGTAAACTGAAAACACACCAATGCGTAAATGAAGTTGTCTATAGCATCACATGTTTGTTAACTGGAGTAATGTGTGTTACTAGACCAACATGACCCCAATATGAAGTTGAATTTGGGATTAAGTGGCTTGATTTTTGTCGAGCCTTAATTAACTCGGGTCTAAAAAAACTCTGATCGACTCGTCTTGAGGCCTATTACTCTATTAGTAATGAAATGTTACAGAAATAAGCGGGGGCGTTAGACCGAAAAAATTGATCAATACTCCCTGCATGCTGAATCAATAAACACATGACTTGCCTGAAACATACCCAAACCCGAAATAACGTATCCAATCTGATCTAGTAGCAAATATACGCGACCTTAATGCTAATTACTTCGTCGTAATACCAATAATCTACGTACTCCGTATCTGTTCACTGTGGAAATCTACTGATCAGCTTTTGAACTCAGGTGTTTTCTCAGTGAACATAGATACAGAGCAGCAGAAGGTCATAGTAAAAGGGATTGTGGACCCCTCAACTTTAATCAAGAAACTAATCAAGTCGGGAAAACAAGCAGAGCTCTGCTCTCCAAAATCCAAGCAACCAGACAACAATCAAAACCAACACCATCAGAAGAAAAACAAGAACAAAGACCAGCTGAACCCTAATCCACTGGCAGTCGGACTGACCGAAGGTGGGCCCTGGCAGTACCAGGGGAACCAAGGCATGGAACTGGATGCCAAGGAAATTGAAAACCTGCTCAAGGGTATGTCTGGGAATTACCCAAATGACATCGAGAGCCTGATGCAGATGATGGCTATTCGTGAGCATCAAGGTGGTAATCCTCAAGGGTACGATTTTGGAGCGCCGCTCAAAAATAATTTTCAGCAATTCCCAAATTACCCTTGTGGACCAGCAGGATATGGGTATCAGCAGCAACAGACATCGCCTGCAATGATGGCGAATTTGTTGGGCTCTCAGTACAGCCAGCAGAATCCTTATGGGGGATGGCTTAGGGCAAATCCTCAGAATATGCAGGCTGTACTGAACAATAGGATGCTTGACGGGTATCTGCACATGCCTAATCAGTACTAATGCAGCTAATATATCAACTAATTATAATTAGTTATAATAATAATAATTATTATTATTATGTGAATGTTTTGAGCCTAGGTATAAACAGATGGGAGACATCAGCTGGTTATGTTCAAGCTTTGGCATAGATGACTAATATTTTGGAGTATCTACTCTAAACTACTAGTGGTAAGATAAGATGGAATGTTTTGTATTTAGATTATTAGTACAAAACGACAGCCGTCCCGAAGTTGCAACTTAAAACTCATGACATTTGTCTAGACTCTAGAGTTGTAATTGCTAGAAAAAGGAATCGACTGTTGAAAATCCTAACCTCTCGTAGTGAAAGGCGTCCTTAGTCCGACTCATCACGTACTTGGCGTGTCGGATGTTTGACATGGGTTTGATTGACCCAACAAATGATTAGATATCACACTTTAGGCCGAGTATTTATCAAAGATTGTCGAGGTTGACAAGACCATTGCTTTTGCAGTTTCGTGCAATCCTTTATTTCCTTCTGGTAAAAGGAATCTGTCCAACCTCTATCGGGCATCTGGAAATAGACATAAGTCATCGGCGACATTTCTTTTAAGCAACTCTTAAATTTCTTTCATTACTCTTAAATCACTCACACACTTGACAAATTGGTGCCAATATCAATGGATGAAGCCCCAGACTTAAAACTGTTGAGGCAGCCATCTTTCCCAGTCTTATAACTCTATCCCTCTCTACAAATTCTCATTTAAGACGACCACTATCCGTCTTAAACCTACGACGGGTCAAATACATACTAAGTCACCCCATTTGTTGTCTAGAAAATATCATAAGTCTTGTCTTTATTACCACCATGTGCTAGTATATGACCCGTCCCCTCTATAATTGGGTAGCACTCAAAGTTTTGACTAATAATTGACTGTATTCTTGAGGATGATTGTGAACACCCATCGGCCCATCACACTTCACCTGAAAGTCCAACCCCAATTTATCTACAACAAACTGAGTGTTCGAGTATTGGTCTGCACCCATAGGCCAAGTCACCGTCCCTACTAGGGATGGCAGTGGGTCCAAGACCCGACCCATACCCGTCGGGTCGGACCCTAATGGGTCGGGTTTGGGTCTTAATTTTTCAGACCCGTTGGGTATGGGTCGGGTATGGGTTTCATAAAAATAAATCGGGTTTGGGTTTGGGTCTTAGTGGTGAGACCCATACCCGACCCGTAGACCCGTAAATATTTGGAGGAAAAAAAAAAACAAAATTTCACCAACCAGATTACTAATTACATACCAAATAGGCAAAGACATGTGACTAAAGTACACAACACATTAACACCAATAACACAAACAAAACCTACGAAAAGAGGAATACCAAATCAAACCCTAGACCTAGCACCGCCGACGTTCGACGATTACGGGTGTAAGGTGACTAGACTACTGCAGTGACCTCCGAGAACCAGGTACATGTTTCTAGGGTTTGTTCTTTTACAATAATTTGAGGAATATTTGATTGTGATTGGATAGTTGTATATAGTTTTTAGGATTTGTTCTCTTACAATCTACTCTTAAATTACTAAGAAGCAATTAAAGCCTCAAAGTATCATCTTCACTACCTATGTATTGTGTTACTACTTGTTGAATGGTTGTGTACATACAGAATTAAAGTTAATAAACATTACTTCTGGTCATTTTTTCTATCAGACGTTTTTCTATACGCATTTCTTAATCTACCAATTTTATAAGACAATACCATATAATATGGCATAGTTAATTTTTATAATCCTTTTAATTTATGTTTGATGATTTATATTCTCTAGAATGGATGAGGAAGAGTCACATTGTGTTCAGTCAAAATCAAAACATGTATTGTATGATATTGACGAAGAAGCAACTGATGAAGAAGAAGTCTGGAATGCCATATGAAATTGGCCCTTGTATTTTAGTAGACCCGTGGGTAGACCCGTACCTAACCCGTACCCATCGGGTATGGGTATGGGTCTAACAATTTCAGACCCATGCGGATATGGGTTGGGTATGGGTCCAAGGGTGTGGATGCGGGTCTGGGTATGGGTCTTGCCGGACCCAACCCATACCCGACCCGTTGCCATCCCTAGTCCCTACACTGACCATACAGATTCAATTATCGAGTTCCAACCACAATGAGTCACAAATTCACCTATTGCTCGATGTCCCAATAGCAAGTTGTGGAACCCACCCTTTAACTATTAACCCGTTCTTAGCTGTGTGCGGGTCACACTCACAAGCAACCGTGTTAATATCCATGCCCTCCTCGCCATCCGTTTCTCGAACGCACCACACAAACTGGACTTTACTGTACTCTAAGGCCGCTCTCAAAACCGTCGACTCCTCCATAGTTAATGTTGTGCGACTCCAAAAGCACATATAAATAACTGAACAATCGGCCTTGTCATTTAGCCATGTCATCAACTTCTGAAACTGAGGCTCTCATTTGCAAAAGTGAGCCAACGGCCCATACCCGATTATGGCCCATCTTGTTAATAAAGTGATCGATGTAGACTTTCTCCATCTCCGAGAACGTGTTGAACAAGAAACCCCAGCTAGTTAGATTGCTTAGCATGTCATCCCGGAAAATCTCACTCCGGGACACCTGATTTATCACTTCGAAACAAAAATGACAACTCGAACCACCTGAACCAGGGTGACTCTTCCACGTCATCAAACACGACACCTCGAGATTCAGGTCATTTTCAGCGTTGTTAGGTGCAAGTCCCACATGGAATACAAAACACCACTACAAAAAACGCCAGACGGGTAAAACATTACACGTGGCACTCGAGGCAGGAAGACAACATATGGGTCCAGGAGCAGAAATCTGAGATGAGGCATGGAGGGGAAGGGTGGGACCCGTACCAGGCGATAATCGGGTCGGAAAGTGCGTGGAGTGTGCACATATTCTAGCGGTAGGTGGCGAAATACTGGCATTTGAAGATGATGGGGATGGAGAAGAAAAAAAATGAGAGATTGTAGTCGCGGAGGAGGAAACACGGAGAGAAGAGGCTTGACGAGAGATAATGAGGATGGGGTTGCGAAGAAGGTGATAGACTGATACTAAAGTGGTTGTCACGGTGAGTGAGTAAGCGGCGAGTGAGTTTAAGCACATGAACCGGCTTTCCTTTTCCCTTATCCATAGTTAAACATTTTTATGTTTAGAGCTATAATCACGAAGCCGTAAATATAGGGCGATGATAACGCCACTACAAATTTGGTTGATGTCACTCAATTGCAAGCCAATTAAATTTGTATCTACTATTCACCCTCTCACAATTTGACTGGCATTAACAAAAATAATATTGGCGTTATCATTACCCTAAATATACTGTCTCATCTAGTCAACATGATTTAAGGTTATGCCTTGCCTACTAACAAAAGAGTGAAAGACTACTGAAGCATGCTTTTTTTTGTCCTAACCCGAGTAATAATCTATAAATGTTTTCTTTTGGTCCTAACCCTTAAGTAAGAATCTATAAATGTCACTACCGTTTTTATTAATATCACTCAAATACAAGCTAACTATATGCGAATCTAACTATTCACTCTTTCACAACTTGAGCGACAAAAGTAAAAACGGTAGTGGCATTATCATTGCCCTATCCGTCTTGGCTTAAGACGAGTCAAATACATACCAAATTATCCCACTAGCTGCCTAGAAAATACGAAAAGTTTGTCTTTTTTACCACCATCTGGTAGTACTTGACCGTCTTAAGCATGATTTACTGTTTGTTATTATCTCGGGACAAGAAATGATGAATTTAATATAAACAATTCATAAAAGTATTGTTGCGGTTAGGACCATCTAGCCATCTAGGAAACTTCCATATCAAGTGATGCACTTGGCTTTTCTCAAAGTCATTAGCGGTTTAGTTTTGACGGTGTCCCGTGGATCCGTTCAGTACCCTGTGGGAATAGTATTGCCCCAAATTTAATGCCAATTTCAAGAAAAGAGAGGGGGGGGGGGGGGGGGGGGGGGGGGGGGGGGGGGGAGAGACGTGCCACGACAAAGCGATGAGGGGAAAAAAAATATTGCATAATATAGGGGACTAGCATCTTGATATAGCTGTTTATCAGAAATAGAATGAATACATATCTTATTCATATTTCTCAGCAATGAGCTTGATTTGGGGATTGCAGATGTCGTCCTGGCTCTGAACCAATCGGATCTCTAGACTGCTGGTTTTAGGATCAAATCCTGCGTTTCTGTAATCGTGAATCGTCCTCTGCAAAAGTGCCTGAGAAGTTTTGAAGTCAAATTAGAGATATAATTGGACTCATCAGATCCGAGCTTGCCTAAGTTCGAAATGGACGGACTCGTGATATAGTTATAGCTCGAGATCGTCCAAAAGTCCGACAAGCTTTTGAAATCAAAGCTTTGATCTTGGCCCGTATGATGTATGACGACTTCGAGCTTACTTGAGCTACATTTTCTAAAGAAAATTGTATCGCGGTTTGTAAGTTAAAATTTAGATTTTACATTGAACATATTGCAGCTAGCATTGTTTTTTTAACTTCAACTACTTTGCCTAACCTAACAAGTAAACTAAAATTAATAAGTCCGATGCTAAAACGAGTGGAACTCTATCTTGAATGGGTTTGGGTCAAATTCTCAAGCTTGAATTTGACCCAGCCCGAGTAGAGCTTTGACTGAAATGTACCTAGGTCTCTATGAGCTGGCTCAGAACATTTAAAGCGCTAAGTGTGATCACCAGAATTATTACAACGAACAAATATCACTCAGCCTCACAAGTTAACCATAATGGTTTGATCATGGTTCTGGTTGTACATAGCTACAAGCTATGCTACTCAGACTCGCTTCGAAGGGTCGGACACGGGTGTGTACCCAAATGTCAGACAAGGCTATTTTATGAAAAATTGTCAAATTTTCGGTCTAAAATGAAGTGTTGGAGTGCCATACCAATGTCCAAGTTGGGTAAGCGAGCTCATATGAAGTGTCAAAGTAACATAGGCTACAAGAAGAAGCACGAGACACTCGAAGAGTGAGACAATCCCACCCTTAGGGCTTGCTTGGGATGGGAGTAATTATTAAGGGAGTAATGGGAGCTAAAACAATAAGAAATTGGAGGAGATTGGTGCTTTGTGGTGGTTGTGGAGGGGGTAAAGAGGAGGTGAGGGAG
Organism: Heliosperma pusillum; assembly: GCA_022085475.1. Classification (NCBI taxonomy): domain Eukaryota; kingdom Viridiplantae; phylum Streptophyta; class Magnoliopsida; order Caryophyllales; family Caryophyllaceae; genus Heliosperma; species Heliosperma pusillum. The sequence goes on along the minus strand of JAIUZE010004620.1, from coordinate 30,487 downwards.
GAATTATTACCTCCATATGGAGGTAATGCATTACTTGAGGGGGGAGATAGGTAACTTTTACTCCCTTAATAGAGGGACTATTACACTATATTTCCCCAATTCTATCCATTTCCATCTCCAACCCCTTCACTTCCCTTCATTTTTTAGTTCATTTAAGCTCTATTACTCCTGTAATAATTACCCCCATCCCAAGCAAACCCTTAGGGTTAATCAAATGGAGAGTTTGTTAAAAACAATGTCAGGCAAAACATTACTAATTCGAGATGGATATTATTTGTGTAGAATAAACCCATTACTCCGCATTTATTTATTTTGATGGATATCAAATTCATTATTAAGGAATAGTAAAAAAAATCAATGTTCAACATAATAAATGCATGCGGACAATTATCTAGATTAAAATATATGTTAAATAAAACTGTAATATACTCCGTAGAAGACTGATATGACGAAGTCAACGTAAGTAAATTGGGAGAAATTACCTGCAAGCTTGAAACAGCAAGCTCAGCTGCTTTAGCAAGATTGTCAGGATACTTCTGTACAACACAAAGAGAATTAACAAGTTAGCAAAAGAAAAATAGTCAAGAAAAGAACACTAAAGTAATATAAGAACACAGTTGCATCAGCATGGTCTGGGATGCGGTCAGCCAATCTTTGATCCATATTGTGAGTATGGGAGCAGAGTTTGTAAACAAACTAGGTTGACAGAGTGCTTTATATTTTAACCAAGTAGCACCAAACATCAAACCATGCAAAACTGATAGAGAGAGAGACAAGGCCCATTACATTGCTCCAACCAAGTAACAAAGCTGTTGTAAGATCTCCAGTTCCCTACACAACACCACCAGACTAAATAAGGGGATTCCATTCAAATACTACATAAGTAAATCAAGAACAGACCAACCTATCAAAACCAACATACCGTGAAATAGGCAGGAATTTTTGGTATCATAATTTTAAATTGCTCGGGAGCCTGATCCTACACAAAAACAGCAAGCTGTACACCTTCAGAATGCAATTGTTAGAAATCAATAACTAATACAGATATTAACAAGGAGAATAAGTTTGAGCCACCCCGTTGGACTGAACAGTACCACCATACTCATATATGAATATCATACAAATACAATATGCCCCTCACATTATGCTAAACTAATATCAGGGGACATCGATTCAGTAAATGGTTTACTTAGGGGATCTGAATCCTTCCCCGGAGTTTATTGGTTAGAGCACCAAAGCCAAGGGCAACAATTTCATAGTTCTCATATTTTTATTGGTTATTATTCAGCTTTCACTGTCAAAAACACAACTTATGCAATTCCCCAATGTAATGTAGCACGCTAAATATTGATGAGAAATCATTGGAGCTTGCACCTATTTGAGTGAAAATGTCCCTGCGAAAACTATAGCCCAACTCACTTTCTCAAATCATGGTCTCATAGATGTAACATACCTTGTCCTTTTTACTGCTCCCAATGAGGAGGAGACTTCCATCAATATTTATGCTTGTGATTACAACCTGCAAAGTTATCATTTCATATTCATAATTCATCACAGCTTGATATAGTACTAACTATTCAAACAATCAAACTCCATGCAAGTTGGTTCTAAACTAGCAACGCTATTGAAAAATCAAGTCATTGATGCCCAAAATTATTTCATACCCATATCTTTTTTCTTTAGCTTTTTCGTAATCTGAATTTTGAATGATTTGTTTTTTAACAAAGGTTTAACAAAACATCACCTTAGCTGGTCCAGCTGAATGAAGTTTGTTGCAAGCCTCCCTACCATCTTGTTCTGATACAATCCTGTAAGCATGACATTTTTTGTTGACGTTATGGCAGCTGATTCTGATTACGACAAAAGGTAAGCATACAGCGTAAAACAAAAGATCGGGATAACAGACGAATAATATCTAATGTCAAAGCAAGTTCACTAAGAAGAATGCTGGATGCAGAAAGTGACCCTACTGCCCCAACCAAAATAGGAATAGCATAACAAACAAAGGACGATGCAATTAGTCAAATATCTATGATTGCATGGCAACATCATTTTCATTGTTAATAATTACTATGTATTTTAAGGATAAGTTTAAAAAAAAACAGATGAGTCTAGCATTTCATACTATCTTATATCAATAAAACCCATCCACATTGCCTTAATCTATCTAATCAAGTATTCATGATGTTTGAAAAGAACCAACAAAAGAGGAGACAAGAGAAAGAAAGGGAATAAATATATCTTCTTCCTTTTAGATCCAGTAGACAACCCATAGTTCAGATGAAGTATAATCAAGTTTACAAACACGGAGTAGTAAAATTAAACCTTCTAAAACAGTCACAAACAAGGGATAATACCTCAAACCAGTTAACAATTCAGCTTCAAACTGGTTAGGAGTCAACATGGAGGCAACAGGGACAACCTTAACATAAGAATACAAGCAAATTAAAGTAAGAACAATTCTAAACCTACTGAATGAGAAGGGAACAAGTGGAGAAAATGAAAAAGCATTGGAAGCATACAATTATTCATAACAAAAAAAAAGGCAAGTGAAACAAACAGCTCAAATCCTCCACCCCCACCCAACCTAATTTAATTGGCCAAGGCAAGATGAAAGTATAGAACACACTTTCCAGCTGCAAATAGATTTTAATTAATATTCAAGACGGCACCACCATACTAACTTTGTAGGTGTCAAATTGACCAACATGAAAAGTACAAACCGTATAGAAGTGCATGAACTCCTCTATTCATTCCCATGACAAGTGGAAATATAGACAAGTAAATAAAACAAAATAACCAAGTAAAGCCTACATATAATAAAAATCAGAATCAACTAAGGTTGGAAATCAGAGACCATGTAGCAAAAAATACAGGATATTCTAATCAAGTGCACACATAAAATTGGTCACTAAACATAATGAATAGGCTAATAGATAAACCAAAAAATACAGGATATTCTAATCAAGATGAAAGTATAGAACACACCTTTTCCCGATATACTGATACCAGCTCTTGGGGAATATAAAGCTTTCCTTCATCACCCATGACTGGATCACAAACTGAGGAAATCACATCCCAATATACACAGATACCATAAAACCAATTAGAATACGGCAAAAAAAAGGACACCAGAAAATAGGTTAAAACTGCAACAGTCATATATTCCGACTTCATTGCGAGCAGAATACAATAAAGTTTGTGCGAGTAACACATACACTTCAGAATCATTAAATGCATATGTTGAAATTAGATATCAAATTTGTCCTGCAGCAAAACCAGACAACCAGACAACCAGCTCACCACTTATCTTCTCCTAATGCAACATTCTGTATTATCATTTATCAGCATTGCTAAGAAGCCAACATGTAATCTGGAGTAGTTTCTTTTCATTTTGCTGATATCAAACCATCTGTTTCTCAGTATCCACTACTAACAAATATTCCGTAGGACTTAACATTTATTTTCTCTAGAAAATGCATTTTTTTTTATCGGCTACGTTTAGATGAGCAACATGTTATCATCAAGAATGCAGCTTTTAAGCATTTGGTAATGTAATGTATCATTTGGGTTCACGGCACAATGTAATTTAGAACTAACATTAGACACATTAGAGTAATTATAACATGAGGCACAGACCTACCATAGACAAGTCCAGGATTCACTGAACGTAGCTTGGTAACGACTTCCAAAACAGTATTCAGAAATGAGACTGAACCAATGTACCCTGCAAAACCAGAAAGAATGTTAATTGAGTCTTGAAGTTCTGAGATAGATAAACCAACCTTACATGAAGTTCCAAAACAGTTTACAGAAACGATGAATCATGTCTGCTTCTAGACAGTGGTAAAGCCAAAAATGCCAAAGGGCTATAATTCTATAAACACCTGAGCACAGGGAATTTCAACAAAAGGTTCAAATTTTAACATGCAAATGACTGTCTTAATGGCTTGGTCACTCAAGTCCTTAAGTCCATCCACATAATAGGCTTTGATAAAATTTAAGCTCTTAAAAACTTGTTTGCAATAGGGAAAGGGCAAGAGCGCTGTTATCTAGTCACCACCGTCTTCAAAAACCTAACCACAATTGCATAGACCCGGCAAAGTGACCCGACCCGAATAACCCGACCCGATAAGACTGACCCGAGACCCGAAAGCGACCCGGAATTGCCTGATCCGAAACCCGAATTTACCCGACCCGAAAGAGACCCGACCCAAAGTAACCCGACCTGAAACCACCGACCCACAAACGACCCGATTTGAAATTATCCTAAATGACCCAATTTATTGTGATTATTGGTGATAATGAGACGAGACGACTCACGTGCAGCACAAGCTCGGCTTGGTCAAAGTCGCCCCGTGCGAGTTTGGCTCGACGCCGGGCTTGACTCGAAAACTAATTTGATAATTTTGACCCGAAAATGGCCTAAATAAATCGGATATGACTCTAAAATGACCCGGCCCAAAATGACCCATACCCAAAAATGACCCATACCCAAAACTGACCCAAACCCGAAGCGACCCGATCTGATCCGAAAGATTGAGCAAACCCGAGATGACCCACCCAAACCCGACCCGTTTGACCCATTTGCCAGGTCTAGAATTGCACACGTAATTTCGGCTATCTTGCTAACTGACTAATTTTACACTTGTTCACTTGTATTTAAAAAGCAATTGGCATTTAAAAAGCAATTGCCATCAAACTTACATGCATGGGAACGATGTCCATCCTACCTGTCAATAAATGAGTGTAGAACAACAGATTATTCGCTTCAAGACCTTCTATTAAGTCCCATAGTTCTTTACCATTCAAAACTTGGCCTTTGAATGTCGGATACCCTGCATGGACCACAGTTTAAGCAAAATTAGAGGTGCTCCTCAGTTGTCAAATTTTCAATGGTTTGGATTCAAATCAATTAAGCAACTTGCCTGTATGATTTGAGAACTGCACGGAATTAACTGGGTCAACATCAAAACCAAGCAACTGAAGTGGAAATACTGCGGATTTATTGCCGACATAACCCTGTGAAAAAAGAAGCATTAGTAAAGCACCAATTCAAATTGGAAACTATTTACTGTATGCATAACTGACATCACGTCAGTCAATTCCAACAGATCAGTTACCCTAAAATTTCAACTCGCTCAACTATTGTTGCTTATTTGTTGGAAATCATACCATCTTTGTATATAGCTCAAATCCAGTAGCTCATCAAACTCTTTCGAAGAAATATATTATATTACCCCCATTCAACTAATGAGCATGAATAAGCATGCCAAATTTTATTCAAAGACATAATTGAATCATTAGATCGTGTAAAAGAGTTCCAAGTTTCAAATCCAGATGATTCAATAATTCTGCTTATAATACACACCCCAATTCTTTTTGCGCTTTTGCAAATTAGAAGCTCATAAATCCTCCAAAACGTCATTTTGTACAACAGCACGACGACGACGACCACAACCACAACAACAAGAACAACAAGAACAAAGCCTTAGTCGGCTAACATGAATATCAATTGAATCCGTCTAGGTTTGATTCCGCCAATACGGTCAAAGGTAAATAAACAAAGTAAAACAAAATAGATAAATGATAAAACGAAAGAAGTGTGTTTGTAAAATAATAAAATGAGCAAGAGAAGCGTACAAATTCCACATTAACCATGAATGGTTCTACTTCTACATCCCCAAAAACATGCTCCTGATGACCATTAAATAAGGTATCAAAGTAAGATCTCCATCTAGCCTTTATTTCGTTATCTTGAACAAAAACCTTGTTGTCCATATCTTTCACATATTTAACTCTCCCAATATTTCTCGTCTTCTACTAAATCTACACTCTAAATATTCCGTCTTATTTCTGCTCGGTGTAGCCCCGAGATTCTAACATATATCTCCAAAGCTTTCCTTTGAAATCTATCTTTTGAATCATCAATCAACACTATATCATCTGCGAACATCATGCACCATGGAACCTCGTCCTAAATTGATCCCGTCAATGTCCATGGAGCCTCGTCTGAACTATTATCCTACTTATGCACCGAAAATATAATAGGTTGCATAATTCGGTGCAGAACTACGATAAAAGATCAGATTTTTTCAATCTTACTGATAGAATAAGTCAATATTATGTATATTGTAATTATTTGATTGTTATTTTGTTACCTAGATTAGTGTGATTGTTACCTAGTTTAGAGGATTCGGTTCCTAATTGTTAGGCTCTAACTTGTATTTATATTCAGCACATATGTTAATAAAACTTACCAATTAATCTCCAATCTCCTTTAATAATCAAATTATGAATTAAGATGATGAAATCAATACCTGAACAGTATGAGATTGAATGCTAAGAACACGACCTGTATCAGACGGCAACGCAATCGACAAAATCGGAGGTTGCGTCATTGATGAATTCTTCGAATTATTTCCGCAATTAGACCTAATTAATCACGAAATAAACATACCTAACAATCACTACAAATTAGTAAAAAAAAATGAATAAAGCAAAAATAGAGATATGAATTACTTGCAGAAAAGTGGGAGTAGACCGGAAGTTTGCAATTCTTGGGATTAGCGAAGTTGAGGAAGGAAGTGAAGCTACGAAGAAGGTGGACATTCGAGGTTTTAAGGAGAATACATTTTTAAGTCCAGTTTCTTGAGGAAAGACACTGTATGAATGTGACTTGTGTTTTGACTTTTATTAATTTAGTGTTAGCCCGTTAGGTGATCATGGGCCGGGTCGGGTCGGGTTTGGGCCGGGCCAAGGTATTACATTAGGCCCAAGTGTGCGGGTCGGGCCGGGTCGGGCTACAAGTGCGGCCTATTTGATCGGCCCAAACCCGGCCCATGCGGGCTTAAAACGGGCTTGCGTGCTTATTCGGGCCAATTCGGGCTTTAATCTTTACCCTACAAATAACTTAAGAAACCCTCATTATGTTATAAATAATTTTTTAACAAAATTTCCGTATACAACTATAAAAATTTTCTAATTATAAGAAGTAGAAATGTAATGTAGATTTTATTCACCTTCTATTTAGGGTGACTCGCACAAACTAATTAGTGCACAATTTTATTAGTGTAATTATGTACGTATATTATTATTGTGCACGCTTTATGATGTTATAGTGTTGGACTAATTAGGTTGTTCTTTAGGCTAGAAATCATTGACTTATCACACATTCACCGTAATGATGGGAATCAAATTATTTTATTTTATTTACTAAGCCTCATTGCTTTTGTACATCCTTAAATTATACTCCGTATACATAAAATCGTAAATTTTGCATATGTTCGGGTCGGGCCGGGCCAAAATTCGGGCCTTAAAGTAGGCCCAAGCCCGGTCCAATTATATGATTCGGGCCATGGGCTTCGGGCCATGGGCTTTTCGGGCCCAATATCAAGGCCCGAGCCCGGGAAAAGATCGGGCTGGGCCGGGTTGGGCTAGCGGGCCTGGGCCATTTGATCAGCTCTAAGTATGATACTACGATCGTACCACACTCTTGTATGGTCTACCTACTTAAATGGGTTATTTGGGTCGGTTTGGGTCGGGTTATTTTTGGGTCGGGTCATTCTAGGTCGTTTGGATCATTTCATGTCAAATTTGCTTAAAATAAATTAATTCGGTCGTTTGGGTCACTTTGGGTCACTTCAATTCGGGTCAGATCAGATCTTTCAGGTCACACTTTTGGGTCACTTTCAGGTCTCAGGTCAGCCTTATTGAGTCGTGAATCGGGTTAGTTTTGTCAGGTCTAAGTATACAAATGCTCTACGTTTTACTTATTCATGTTCAACGACTTCTTAAGTGATATCAATAGCACTTAGATCGATTAATAACTTAGTCAGTGGTAGTTCTTGTTTAATTGGAGGAGGCCGGATTTTATGTCTCATTTCGTGTTTCATCTTGTGTTTCACTGTAGGTTAAAATTTTTGTGGACAACGGGGAACGTTAACGATGCAAACGTAGGATATACTTGGATAATACTTGAGTCACGGATACCGCTTTCCTTAGAGAATATTCAGAACCTTATAGCCTTGGAGTACACGGGATTTCTCGCAGGATAAAACAAGTACGCCCTTTGATTCTTAGGCTTAAAATCTTTTATTTTGAGTTTTTAAATTGATTTTGTTTTAGCAAAATGTCCAAGCGAAGTTGTTGTATGTTTTCTCCAACACCACCATCTCTTATATAGAGATTGAAGAGGTGTGATGGTTTGAACAAAACACACGTTCCTTGAACCTAAAGACACAACCTTTTCATAAAAAAACATATCCCTTCAATTACTAGAAAGGATATAATGTACACAAATTCTCATTTATAACGGGGCGACATGTCACAAGCTTAAGACGGGTGAAGACTCCTTCACAAACAGCAAGTGGGGGGCAAATGGATTCCCCCACTTGCCCCCACTTGCCCCTCACTTGTGTACATTATCCATTTACCCCTCAATTGATCTTTGTGAGGGGGTTTGACCCGTCTTAAACTTGCGAAGGGTTGCCCCGTTGCAAGTAAGACTTGATGTATAATGTATCACTTATCCTTTCAATGAAGACACAACCTTTCAATAAAGAGATACAATGGTTCACTTTTAATTCTAAGCATCTTTCAACATAATCAACAATATCGAGAAAACATTCCGTAGCGATATGAACACTTCTATACAAGCGTGCATTCCGCACTCACGAACTCATATTATAATAATGTTGGATGCTTACTACATACACTTTGCACAAATCTTGAATTCTTGACTACACTTAAACGACCGGTAATTTACATTTAAATTAAATCACCAACATTCACTATCTTTAATTTTAACACATACTAGTTGTTGTATCGCGCGCAACGCGCGCGATACCTCAATATATTTTGACTTGTTTATTTTAATTAGTATCGATTTTGAATGGAGTGCGGTTTCCTTGAGGACTGTTATATAGTTGAGTATTAGTTTTGTTGCTTTGGTTGAGTGTAGTCAATGATCAATGCATTTACCAAGGACAATAATTATTCTCTAGAAGGGCATTTTTGTGTGCATATTATACAATTATTGTCTACCGTGCGTAAGTTCGATAGTTACTTTACTTTCATTTTAGCATATACACAAGAACCGGCGTATAGTAGTAGTAAGAATACAGCACTATACTTTCAAGAACTACCAAAGTGAATTGACACTCTACTTTCAAGAACATTCGACCACAAATGAAGTTTTGCAGGTCAGAAAGGTTACTGTGTAAAACGAAGAACACCTCACCATATCAGGAACATCCATGGTGAGGGCACCTCGAACAATTATAAAATTCAACACTGAAATTGAAGGCATTATTGTTTTTAAATGATGGGTCTTATCTCATTCAACACCATTCCTATGTTTTCAATCTTTGAAAACAATATCTAGGATGATATAAAACACAAAGAGAACGGAGAACACAAAGAGAACGGAGGCCAAACAAAGAGTAAAGAATCATACTCGTATAAAACAGCCAACATAATAAAAAGAAGTTCAAATCACACCCAAAACCCTCGTATGCACACAATCAAAGCAAAAATAACCAAATGTTAACCCTCATCTTCGCCGTAATCATAACAGCCGCTGTCATAGTCAGCAGCACCATTTGCAGAGTTTCTGCCCCTTCTTGATTCCACTGAACAAATGATGGGCTTTGTTCTTTCTTCTATATATCCTTCAACTACAACAATAACTATCAACAATATCATAAGTAGTAACCCATATTATCAGACTAAGAAATTCCTCGAAGAATTGTCACTGGCTAGTCACCGAACACTTTTAAGTACCCAAATAAACCCTCACAGAATTGGGAAGCATTTATGTCACTGGCTAGTCACCTTTTAGTATCCACATTCATACATGATGCATATACTATACGGATAACCCAGTTAGAAGAAGTCATATTAGCATCACGTGTATAATGTCCTTCATTGATAAACACTATCACTCAAACACCCTACCTTTATACACGCTCATGCAATCTATATCTAATGCTCGAAGCCTCGAACCAATCAACATATTTGATATAAGTATAAGCTCAATAAACGGTTATTACTTATTAGTCCAAAAGCGACCATACAAATCATTCACTCCTTCCATCTCACTATTATTGTCCCCTCGCCTCCCAAAATTGATAAAAGAAAGACAACAACTTTCTTATCTCAAGAAGCTTTGATCAATAAAAGCGGCCGACCTGGGTATAAGATACTGAGGGAGACCAAATCAGAGGAGGCGCCGCCACAGCCTGGTGAGCGAAACTTTAAACATCTAAAACATCAACGTTTCCGATGAAATCTTATCCTTTGATATGAATAGCATAGAGTTATATTTCTAGAACAAAGAAGTACTACAGTTTCAGAGATGTTTGTACGGAATACTTCAAATGTCAAGACACATACCAATATTGGTCAAAGTGGATGTAAAGATAACGAACAATGAGTGGGTGAATCGGATAACCAAGAACCTCCCCAAGTCCACCCCATTTGTGAGCAAAACACGGCCTTGTCGATGGCAAAATGGAAGACTGAAGTGACCGATATCCTACGTGAAGGTATAATAAGGTCATTCCCACCAAGAATTTCCCCAAGTACATCGTAACGAAATGACCAATAACCTACCTGAATTTCAGTCAAGTCACCCAAAACTAAACAAAGTGAATTTCTAAAACACAGATAGAATTCCGTCGCGAATGAACTTGCTTGACAGAAGACAAAGATTTAAGAAGATTGAAAATGTGCCTATCATTGTTACATGATTTATTGTAGGTGACGTTTGGTGGAACCACACCTACAAAAATCTCAAAATTTAACAATAATTAGCCGTTATAATTCACTGAGATCATCTACGAAAGCCTCCAATTACGTACCCTGGCCAACAAAGGGAGAAAACATAAAAAAAGATCGATGAAATTACTTATTCTAGCTTTGATATTATGTACAACTAATCAAGAGTACAAGCACACCACCCTTTCCTTTGGTTGACCAGCTATACTAATTTTCTATCCTAAGATCGATTTCTTGAAGAACAAAAATGCACTACTACACTATAAAACAAGATTAGAATTTTTGATCAAATAAAAAATGAAAGCTTTGACCTCTCATCATCTGAGGACACAAGACGCAAGAACTTGGAATAAGTAGAGAGTAAAAGAGTGTTACTAATTCAGCAATAATCCACTTTGGTATTTCATGGATCAAGATCAGACATTAATAGAAAACCTAAGACCAGCCCTACACGTTGGTAAAGAAGATTCGACCTTTAGTAAAAAAAAACATAAGATCAGTCCTATTATCTTCATAATCATCACTCCCTCATTCATTATCCAATTTAATAAGGTCAGGATCAACAGAGAGAAAAAAAAAAAAAAAAGACCAAACGATAAACCCATGAATCTCCATAGCTAAGTTCATAAGATCAATATAAACATGATAAATAAAACCCCAGATATAAAACATGGTAAAAAAAAAAAGTACAGAAACGCAACTACGCAAGTACATATTTTGTTGTATTGAGTCTCAATTCCATTTGCAGTTTGTACAACATAATCACAACTCTGTAAACTTATTTATGCATTGGCATTGGGTTCTTGGACAACCTGAATCCTAAATATACAGGTATGGGACCAAAACGGTGTCTTTGTTTAACCAAAAGTCGTTAGTAGTATGTAGAAGGACATACAAGTACGTGATTCCAGGCGGTACGGGGGTCGGATACGGGTACATATTGAAGTTTGGATACAACCACCCGAAGCTTCGAATGTATACAAATTGCAACAAATTAGTGTTGTACGTGAAATTTATTTATAGTTCCTTTGTATCAATGAATATATGAGCAAGTTGAGTCAAATGCACATAATCTAAATCCCGCACAAATTCATTAATCCATTTCCTACATAATCTGCTTACATAATCTTGACATATAACACGCTAAAGCAGATGAAAATTCAATTTTGACAACCTACTTAGTTGCGAAACAAAGTAAACTAAACTAATCAAGACCCTCACAATCCATGTTACCTTTCCCCGCAGAAGATAGGGAAAAAATATGTATATATGACACTTGAAATCAAATAGAATTTAGTTTATAGCTGATAAATAATTAGAGAAGTGATTTTGTTGTTTGACTCTGAAAGTATACACCGACGATGACATGAGTGAAGATATATCTTGCTTAGATGATATGAATGAATAAGATAAGACCAAAATTGGAAGATGAAATAAAGTAATTGGAGAAAATGAAGTAGTGAAATTAAAATTAGGGTGTTGGAAATGATAGTTACCTGGCAATTTAGAGGTTGTAACCAAATTGGGAAGATCCTCTTGCATTCTGTATTAAATCATCTTCATCTGAAGATAAAATAAAGTAAGTGTAAAAAGATGTTTGAGGAGGGAGCTAAGAAACAATTAATGAGATTAGTTGACCTGTGTTTTTTATCTCTGAAATAGCGTTTTTAAGATGACTCAGTTTTAGTAATGAAATAACGTTTAATCAACTCCTAGGTTCACCGCCTTGTTCTGCAAAAGACACAACAAATAATTGAAAAATCCTAGTTCGACCGATCATCAGTGAACTGAGCTTCAATTAGCCACCCGGGCTTTGGGAACTTCGAGAGACCGATCACAAGTAATTTTGATTAGTATACTGGAGGTGAAATCAAAAATAATGGTGGCCTGGTAGCCTTTTTATGCTTTCCTAAAACTCAGTTTTGTAAGCAAATGCTCTTTTCTGACATATAAGTTGTATGTGCCATTTTAATTATGAATTTATGGTGGTTCCATGTTCTATATAGCAAAATCACTCGCCAAACAAGAAAAATAACCACTAAAATCAAACATACCAACCATAGAATCAATCACATAAACAACTCAATCAAACATACGCTATTAATAATATCTGATGAACCACCCCGCCAGCGCTTAGAGAGAGAGGGTGAGAGAGAAATGAAGAAATGCTCACAACATAATTGAAGATTTCAAGGCATTGAATTAGGTTAACCAAATGATGCGTTTTGAGACCAGAATTGCCAAAGTTGTAAATCAACAGTAAAACTCCTTGCTCACTTTTTAGTAAGTTTTCTCTAACGTCAAGTCAAGGTCCCTAACGTGAGCAAGAGAGAGACGGAGGAACTTATAGCTTTCCCGAGCATGACATGGCTGTCACAGGCGTGAAAGTAGTCGGGCTAAGCCTTTCCTTCTCCAGACAAGCTCGGCCCTCTCACGACACAACACTTCTCACCTTTTCTCTCTTTTTTTCCTCTTACCCTAATCTTGTAACCTTATAAATACCAACATTTGGTAACTAGTTAAAGAATAAAATATACTTAAAATATCACCAATGGAATAGATATCAGCAATTTTAGTAACCAACACGAGCTATATTTAATTATGATCAATTTATATGAGCTAAAGTTACGGAGGATGACATGACAAAAATTCATTACACCGTCACGACATGATTTGCAACGATCGCATAAATGAGCCACGCTGTTGTAGAAAAAAAAAACACTCTCTTTTTTATTCATTTTTTCCCTTTATTTTGTTTTCACAAGAAATAAAAAAAAAAAATAGATCACATAAAATACACGACCACATATGCCAAAAAGGAAAAATGGGAGAAAATCTGACTAACGTAATAAGGAAATAAAGATGAAATAAGTCGATAGGAGAGATATAATTATGAATCTTACTGCTGACAATCCGTCGCAAGTTTTATATACTATTTTTGTTCGGGCCTACAAGTGATAATTTGGGTAGTGTATTTATGGACCTAAACACTTGACTTGAGCCTTGGAAGATAACATCCAATAAGCCTACTAGATAGTCTCACACTCGCACCTACTTTGATACAGGTTAATCAAAGTATTTTTTTTCCACTAAAATTTTGGTTTAATACTCCCTCTTATCTAGGCGAAAGGTTACATTGACTTTTTTTGCATTATTCATGGTTGTATGGAATCTTTGATGTAAATTCTAATATGTAAGAGAAAATATTATTATGTGAGATCTTGTTTGATTTATCTTGATGAATGCTTTAAGAATATCAAATTTTTATAATTTTTAATAATGTGTAACTAAAGATATTCACGTAGCAAAATGCGTCTCGACAAGTGTGAAAAAGTCAATGTAACCTTTGGTGTCGATAGGAGGGAGTATTAAATAACATATTATATTATAATTAAACATTAAGATATTCACATAAGTAAGATAATTTATAACAAATTATATTTTTAGCACAAAAAAGCAAATCCTCAAGTACAATCACTTGTTCACATTTACATTTGTAGAAGACCAATCAAAAAAGGTGATCGATGCTAAATATTGTACTTTTTACTGACATAATTAAAATATCTATAAATAAAATTGGTAATAAATGAACGAAAATGAGGGGAATAATCCCCTATATATGAAAGATATAAACTTACACATTGTGTATGAGATTTCTCATACACAACTAATTAGGTAGTGACATGTGGTAATTTGTAATTAATTTCTAGGGATTAATTTAGGGTATGTTAGTAATTTTAGATGTTGAGTTAACTTATTAACATACCCTAATTAACTACAATTATAAATTATGGAAGTTTATTAATTTATTTTTTGTTTGTACATTTTGTTTACTTTTTTTTTTTTTTTGTAATTGACTTATTTTGTTTGGAAATTTATTTAGTTTATGTTATTTAAATATCTAAAATGCAAACTATTAAGTAAATTTATAATTTAGGGAATTTATGTATTTCAATTTTGTAAAGTCATAATTTATTGTTGTTTTTAAATTTTCCAATTTTTTAATATTTTCCTTTAATGAAATAAACATCTTTATAAATAAGGTAGCTAATAAAAATAAAGTACATTAACTAACTAAGGAGATTTATACTTATATTAATTTATTTCATTTAATTGTTTTCTTTTCATTAATTAATTTTTTATCATATATTATTATCACTAACTTCTAATTTATAATCTTTTAATTAAAATATATATAAAACTATAAATTATTAAATATTTTATTAGTGCTAATATTTTAGAATTACTTGACTCATATTAAGTATAAAACAAAATTATAAACAGTTTTTATTACTTTTGTAACAACAAAATTGAGAAAACATATAAATTGGGATCAAAAGTTTTGTAATATTTTATTTAAAAAGTACACTTCAACACGCTACTTAATTCTCTTTATTAATTTTCATTTTCAATTTTGTATTCTCAAAGCAAAATGCAATGACAAAAAATAAACAACTAATGAAATACCACTATTACCTACCTAATTTATTACAAATAAAAAACTCTATACGTCGACATGTCGAGCATCTACACAAGGGGTCTAAACTCTAAACTAATATACATAATAAATGAATAGAAACGTGGTTGAAAATAGGTCGGTAGAGATTATCTGTCCTACTTTTATGTCCCATTTTGTGGCTCATACCTTTAAAATCTTGATACATCACCCTTAAAATAATAAAAATGATAATATTATATATCAAAGTGCTAATGTGTCTGTTGGAAATGATGCCTTTTCAAAAGGCAAAAGAATCCAATTAAATGGATAAGTGTTTGTCCCACATCGGTGGAAAACATTATCTTTCTCATTTTTATATATGACACTTGTCCTGTATAGTTAAGTGAGTGGATCAAGGGGCCTTTGTTGTGAGTATTGAGCATGCGGGTTTGGGTCCAAAGACAAGCTCGCGGCCTGGCTCTGGCTCGGGCACGGGTAGAGCACATGCGGGCCCGGGCGGGCCTTGGCCCAGTTTTACTCTTTTGGGTTTGTGTGTATATGAACTGTCCAAGTTCATTATGTGTGTTTGTGTGTATATGAACTGTCCTGTATAGTTAAATGAGTGGATCAAGGGGCCTTTGTTGTGAGTATTGAGCATGCGGGTTTGGGTCCAAAGACAAGCTCGCGGCCTGGCTCTGGCTCGGGCACGGGTAGAGCACATGCGGGCCCGGGCGGGCCTTGGCCCAGTTTTACTCTTTTGGGTTTGTGTGTATATGAACTGTCCAAGTTCATTATGTGTGTTTGTGTGTATATGAACTGTCCCTTAAGGTAATGTGAGTGGATCAAGGGCCTTTGTTTGTGGTATTTGAGCATGCCGAGGTTTGGGTCCAAAGACAAGCTCGCGGCCTGGCTCGGGCATTCGGGCACGGGTAGAGCACATGCGGGCCCGGGCGGGCCTTGGCCCAATTTTACTCTTTTGGGTTTGTGTGTATATGAACTGTCCAAGTTCATTATGTGTGTTTGTGTGTATATGAACTGTCCAAGTTCATTATGTGTGTTTGTGTGTATAGTTAAGTGAGTGGATCAAGGGGCCTTTGTTGTGAGTATTGAGCATGCGGGTTTGGGTCCAAAGACAAGCTCGCGGCCTGGCTCTGGCTCGGGCACGGGTAGAGCACATGCGGGCCCGGGCGGGCCTTGGCCCAGTTTTACTCTTTTGGGTTTGTGTGTATATGAACTGTCCAAGTTCATTATGTGTGTTTGTGTGTATATGAACTGTCCTGTATAGTTAAGTGAGTGGATCAAGGGGCCTTTGTTGTGAGTATTGAGCATGCGGGTTTGGGTCCAAAGACAAGCTCGCGGCCTGGCTCGGGCTCGGGCACGGGTAGAGCACATGCGGGCCCGGGCGGGCCTTGGCCCAATTTTACTCTTTTGGGTTTGTGTGTATATGAACTGTCCAAGTTCATTATGTGTGTTTGTGTGTATATGAACTGTCCAAGTTCATTATGTGTGTTTGTGTGTATATGAACAGTCAGTCAACATGACTATTAGTAGGTGAGAGTAATGTTCCCCTTATTTCGTGAGGACTGCTGCTTTTAAGGAACATTTTTGGCTCCCTCAGTTTTCGTATAAATAAGAGGCTCATTTACACTGCTAAACACAGAGCTCACACCCTCCTTCTTCTTTTCTTTTCCTCTCTTAAACATTCTGAGTGAAGTTTATATTCGGGAAAAAAGATTATACATCGGATATACTATCTCAAACTAGTATGAATTTGAGTTTTCATGCACTTTTTTTTTGAGCTTTTTAAAGTTTATAAATTACATTTTAAATTTTATATGTGATGTATTTTGAGTTTTATTGTAACTTTTTTTGAGCTTAATGTTCAAATTAATGAACTCAAAAACTTTATATTAAAATTCATAATTTTTAAATACAATACTCAAACTTTATTGTAAAGCTCAAAAACTACATTAGTTGTGGTAGTTCATCAGTTGTACAATCCACTTACTGCTTATATTCCGTTCCAAGGCTCTTGGCCTCGAGAGGGCGAGTCTAGGTGCTGCAGTGTCAATCCTTGGGGAACTATCGGTGTCTGCTGACCGCCACCACAATCGTACCGAAATAGTTTTCAAGGCATAGGCTATATATCTTACCTCGTTACTGCGAATTCCGGTTACTTGTTTCCTTTTATTGTTACTGCCTTTCGCAATAACAGTCTCAATAGAAAAAATAATGAGACATAAGATAGCACATAAATGAGACCGAAAATCCGCTGAAAATAGGTAAAGAAAACATTCTCCGTGTTCTAATGTTTTGTGATTCTCGGCGGATTTTGGCCACAACATTGATGTAATCAATAATTCAATATTCGTTTGATTAGAAAACTACATAAATGACTCAAATCCCTATTGCGTGCATAATTTCGTGGTCCATCTTGTAAGTTTTGCAACACCATTTGGGAAACGTATGATGAAGATCCACTAACTTTAGTTTGTCTCACAATTAAGTGGTCTACAAGTGACTTACAAGAATGGGGACGACATATGTCAAATGTCACTTTCTAAGTTTCTTAAAACAACTCTTTATATTGAACACGGATATTCTTTATCACAAGCTGAAAGCTGAAAATAGATAATACTTCTTTTATAATATGTAAGTGAAAAAACAAGTGGGGAATTCATTTGCCCTCCACTTATCCTCTTCTTTACTTAATGGTGGTTTAGAGCTTCTTTTTTCCACTCTTAGGTAATCCAAAGAAAACATGATGCCGACTAATATACAGAGTAACTTTTTAAATACATTTCTTTTACAATCACATAGTACTCCGTATCATACTATCATGACTCTTGAAGAATTTAATTACAATGTATTCTTCTATCACTCAAATTTATGATTAACTAGAAGAACCTAAATCTCAATTGAGTGTGTCTTAATGCACCAAATATAATACACTAACCGCGTATATACTCAATTTTCTAAATAATTCACTAGCTGAACTAATGTTAATTCAATGTTTTTTTAAAGTAAATTTGTCCAGACAAGTATACAACTTCGAAAAATATGATATGCACTAAAATAGTAAAACTAATAAGAGTCTTTCTAGAATGAAGCTATTTTTTGTATAGGTCAAGGAAAATAAAAATACAACTCGGCTAACATATATGATCGACTAGTTGGACTACAATTCAAACTTTATCTATCTCCGTACAACTTTTATCTTCCCATTTCTCCAATATATGTAAGCTAAGGAGTATTCAATGGGAAGATAAAAGTTAAACAGAGAGAGTAGTACACAATTGAATGAATTGATATACGGAGTACATATTTGTTACAACAGAGCTACACATGATAAAATCTAAACAATCTATACTTTATTTTAGTCAATAAGACCATCCCCTAGGAAAAGTCACACTAACTAGGTCACCATCCATTTTTACTCTTAATCACCTCATAACTATTTTGACTCATTTACACCCTTCCAAGCAGAAAGTCATGACCTAAGTCATCAATCCAATCATTTTTCACTTTACAACATTTCCAATCATTTAATTTCCCACATTCTCTACTCTACTCAAACCAAACAACCAATCAAAAAGTGTCACCAAGGTCATGGATCATACAAGGTCATGTTAATTTGGTCATTAATTTGTGATTAAGGTGACCCAATTAACGAGATCATGACCTCCCTCATGACCTTGCTTGGGGATGGTCTAAATGAAGTTCAGAACTAGTCTAGTGTGTACAAACTACAAAGCCTCCCTTGAAGCTTTGAGAACAATTTTTAATTTTTTTTAATGTCTTCATCATCCTAAAATGTTACTCGTATTGATATGAATGTAAATTCTCATTTAAAATGGACATATTTGTTCTAAATTTTAAGACAGGTTAATATGTTCATGTAGAATAATAATATAAGGAATAAATAGGGAAAATTAAAAGATTTATCTCATATGCTTATTATGTTGTATAACATATTAATATTTAATACAGTAATTTTATCACGACGAATAGCTTCGTTTCAAGGAAGACCACCCGTAACACAAATAGGATTATATCTCTAGTAGTATAATACCATTGTACAACCAATTTATGTTTAATCGAGTATATGTGTATTTTTTCCGAATTTATTAAAAGTTTAGATTTTTTATTGTTAAGTAGCTAAGCTCATAAATTTTACAATAAAGTTCGTAATCATTATAACAAAACTCGAAAACTTTACTATAAAGCTCGAAAACTACACCGCCAATTGTACTACAACTGATTGTATAGTCTATAAACTGTCAACCCTAATATGAACACAATTGAAAACGGGCATATTCATTTTCAATGAAGATAGGTCAGATTGCCTCTCATAACGAGACAATTAGGACGGATATACCCATCTTCCCACTTGCTTACTTGTCAAAAGTAACCCGACTTATTTTTATTGAAAATAAATATTGAATGAGACTCGTTGTAATATGAATGCTAATACTCTCATAGTGACAACCCCACAAGGTCACGCAATTGGTACATCACCCAATTACCACATGTCGCTTAGACAACACTTACTATATTCACACCCTTGAATATGTTATCTACAATCTACAAGTCCATATATTATTGCACACACGCCATTAATTACATCACATAAAAAATTCATTCACGTGATGACCATGTGCAAACATATGCAACAATCATCTATTAACGGATCATTTCCGTCTGAAAAATAAGACGGAATTATGTTGTCACTTTTTGATAAAATGTAACTACAGTTTATATCAACTTATTTCAACAGTGATTATATATAACTGTAAAGTAATTACAAAATACCGTCTTATTATTTCAAACTAAAATGGTTCATCTGAACCAAGACCAACTTATCTCTTAATATGATATTATGATGTCCCAAATCCATTTTTTTTCTTAATATAAACAAGTAAACGGTTGCGCGCGCAATGCCGTTTACTTGCTCTTCTATTTATGTGCCATGTTGGCATGACCTTGTCATAGCGCCCAACAATTGACCCAGTATTTTACTCGAGTATATTTATTATTAAGAAAGTCTTCTGTCTAACTTGGCTATTTAACAATAAATTAGCACTCAAACTAACACCAGTTCTTTCTAAAGTTATTTAATATTTTCAAAAATAAAAGAATGGTTAATTTGTAGATTTATTTAGTGCAACATGAAAACTTGCTTAAACGTTAAAACGGTCTTCCATGAAGTGAGACTAAACGATAAAATATCGATCAAACTTATAATTAACCCGCAGTTAGTATGTTAATATCGAAAAAGGTTAATTAACTGACATGGTGAAACTAAAAGGAATTGGTTTCAACTGGTTTCGTACCAATTTGATAGTTTTATTAAAATAATGAGAGGGAGTGGGTTGATTTCACGGAATACCGCTTATTTTATGACATATAATCACACAAATCTACTTATTATAATACCAGCCCAATTATTAATCATGCTTTTACCGTTTGTAGACAATAACAGATTATAAGACAAATTGCATTAACGTTGCAATAAAATGAACTTTATACATACGATATAGAGTATATATACAATTGGTATAACAGTTTTTTTAAAACTAGTGACTTGAAAGGAAAATTTAATAATGAATTTTGGATTGAAATTCGAAAAGTACTTACTTCAATTCTATGATAGTTATCATCAAATTTTCATTCTACGTGTTTAGCATGTGTGCTTAGAATACATTTCTGAAAAACCGTAGACACGTGTTAGATGCATTTTTATTATTATTGTAATAATTACTCCCTCTTATCTAATTCAATGTACCTGTGAGTCCGGACATACGTTTTAAGAAAAATATCTCACAAATGGTAAAAGGTCATAAATTGCTCTTGAATTTTAATGGTAAAAGATCATAAAAGTATTATTATCCATAATGAAGTTAAACTTTAGTATGAGTCAAAGCTCCACCAATTAAAAAGCTTGACCAACCTTTATGTCTTCCTTCATATTCACATTTCACACCATCATCTAGACATGGGGAAAAGGGCGGGTCAGCCCGGCCCGGCCCGGCCATCGGGCTACTATGACCAGGCCCGGCCCGGCCCGTTGCCAGGCCCGTTCCAGCCCGCCCCTCCCCCCTGGCCGGGCCCGGGTCCATGATTATAAGCCCGGCCCGCTCCCCAGCCCGCTCCCCAGCCCGCCCTCCTGGCCGGCCCGGCCCGGCCCGCCCTTGGCCCGCCCCACCCAAAGAGCCGTTGGACCAACGGCTATATGCCAATTTTCATTTTTTTTTTAATTTTTTTTTTTGTTTTTTCCCTACTTAATTTCCTATAAATACCCCATAATTCTAACACTAATCCTCACACTTTCTCACTTCTCTATCTATTCTATTCTACATTTTTACATATATCAATTTTCAAGTTTTTATAATAGTTACAATATAATTTTAATACTTACTATTATATAAAAATATAAAAATTATAATTATATAAAAAATGGAAGAGGGAAGAGATTATACTCCGGAAGAATTTGAAGCCATGTTTGCGTCTCAAGAGGGTAATAAATTTTTTTTTCAATTAGTGTTATTATTATATTTCAATTTCGATTTTTAATTAGTGTTATTATTTATTTTACTACAATTTTTTTTTGATTCACAATTTCACATATCTAATTATATTATTTTAATTTATTGTAGGTTCTAACCGTAATGAAGAAGTTGAACAAGGAGAAAGAAGAAGAAGAAGCGGGTGGAAGTAAACCATCAGGAAAAGTGTCCTATGTATGGAAATATTACGAGAAAGTGCCCGTCCCAAATAAACCAAGGCATTTTCGTTGTGTATGCACGGTTTGCCGTGACATAAAAAAGATTATGAAATCTTATGCTTGGTCCATTGGAACCGGGTTGGGAAGTATGAGTCGGCACTTGAGGAACGACCATGGTATCACCGCAAGTGGTGTTGGTAGCCAAACTCAAACTCAACTAAGCGGTTTCATGAGTGAACAAGCCGGCGGAGGTAAGCCTTTCTTTTATTCCCAAAAAAATATGATTGATCATATGGCCACTTTTGTTAATCTTGAAGAGTTGCCTTTTACTTATGGTGAAAGTGTAAATTTGGAAAATTTAATAGGCTTGCTTTACAACCGTCTTATTCTCATGTTAACCGTCACACTTTGAAAGATCGTACTATGGCACAATATAAAGAACAAAAAAAAGAATTGATTGCATATTTTGCTAATTTTGATGGTAGAGTAGCATTAACTAGTGACACATGGACTTCAAAACAAAATAATCCATTTATGTGTGTTACCGTCCATTGGATTGATAATGATTTTTTTCTACAAAAACGTATTATTGCTTTTGATATCATGGAAGAAAAACACACCGGTTATAACATTTATTTGCGTCTTAAGAAAACGTTAGATAAATTTAATTTGACTAAAAAGCTTTTCTCCAGCTCTTTTGACAATGCATCGGCTAATACTAAATGTATTGATTATGTTCTTCAAATGGATGATTTATTGCTAAATGGTGATCTTGTGCATGTTAGGTGTTGTGCCCATATTATTAATTTGTCGGCTCAAGAAGGACTTGCTTTTTTAGCACCACTTTTAGAACCCATTAAAACTTGTACTAATTGGACTAGAAATGCTAGATCGATGAAAACACAATGGAAAACATTATGTGATAAACATGGGTTACGAAATAAACAATGGGGTACCGATTGATTGTGCCACTAGGTGGAACTCGACATATAAATTGATTAAACAAGCTGTAAGGTATAAAAATGTTTTAACTGAGTTTTATAATAGTCACCAACGTGATGAAGATGCAATGATTGATAATAGTATGTGGACAATTGCCGCTAATGTTTGTAACTTATTAAAACCGTATTACAATGCCACCAACGTTTTTTCTCTTGTGTACGAGCCTAATGTGCATTTTTATACTTGAATGTTTAAAAATTGTTATTGCTTTTAAAACTGCTGAAAATGTTGAACCATGTTTAATACCAATTGTTGATGATATGAAAACAAAATGGGTAAAATATTTTACTTCTTTTCCATATATATATGGCGTTGCTTCCTTATTAGATCCATGTGTTAAACAAATAGGTTTAACTAATAGTTTACTCTTTTATTATGAAATGCTTAATATTATCGACTTTGATGTTGAAATATATGTCCAAAAATGTATTGATGTTTTACGTGAATTATGTAAGATTTATGCTAAGGATAAGGGGGAGTCTTCTTCTAGTAGTTCCGTAACTACAAAAAGCGCTCGTTTCGACGACCAACTTCATTCTATTTTATTTCGGAGAACCCAATCCTCATCGTCCTCCACTTCTACTCTCGCTACAAAAGAACTTGACGATTATTTAACGCATGGGGTTGATACTAATGATACGGATTTCAACATCCTTCTTTGGTGGAAAGCCCGTTCCATCCAATTCCCCTTACTATCAAAAATAGCTAGAGAGGTGCTTGTTGTTCCCGCTTCTACGGTTGCGTCGGAATCCGCTTTTAGTGCAGGTGGAAGAGTTCTAGATGATAAAAGATCTCGTTTGGCTCCCCCAACCGTAAAGATGTGTGTGTGCAAAAGAGATTGGGATCTAGCCAAGATAAGACGTCAAGGGGCAAAGGAGTTCGACCCATTAGAAGCCGACGAGATAGTGGCTACCGATGCATCATCCGGGAACTAAAGATACACCTCCAATCCATAAAAAGGTAAGTCGGGTAAGTAAAGAACTACGTCGGCTTTGATTCTTTCGAGATACGAAGGCACCTTAATAATTATAATTTTTTTACTTAATATCAAATTAAATTAATTTGGTATTATTTGAAAGAGTTATATTCATTTTGATCAAGCCCTTTTTAAAAAAAAATTAAAAACCCAGTATGTCTTTTATATTTTGTCTCTTACATTGTGTTCTTTATAGTATGTATTTTATAGTTTGTCTCTCCACGTCATGTAATATTTCAATTCGTAGTCATTTAATATGTAAGTCGTTTATATTATGAAGGAAATGAGGAATGTATGCCATTTTAATTATGTAAGATTGTAAGTTACTAATTATTTAATTATCGTATTATGTAAGTCATGAGTATGTAAGGCGATTCTATTATGGATGAATGTAAACCATTTTAATTATGTAAGCTACCAATTATCGTATTATTTTTTTTTCTTTTCCCCACATTTAAGTTCAAAAAAAAAAAAAAATCGAACTACTCTCAGGCCCGGCCCGGCCCGGCCCGGCTCGGAATAAACCCGCCCCCCCAACCCCACGGGCCAGGCCCGGGTCAACACTCATCCAGCCCGGCCCGGCCCGGCTCAGCCCGCCCTCCCCAACGGGCCTGGCCCGGGTCAGACCAGGTGAACCCGGCCCGCCACCGGGTCAGCCCGGCCCGGCCCGAACCCGGCCCGGAACCATGACTAATCGGTTCATATTTCATCGGGTCGTTATCTGTTATTAACATAAATAATACATAAACCAATCCATTTGACCAGAAAAGTAATACACACATACTTATATCCCGAAATTAGCAAATGAATAACAAATAACTCAAATAATACGATAGACGACCGTAAAAATATATAGAAAAGGGGTATAAATACCAATAAATATCGTCTTATCAAGGGGCAAAATAGTCTAAATTGTACTATAATGAGTAAAATTCGTACTGCGAAAATCAACACTCATCATTAAATAATTATCTATTTTATTTTGTTACTTTATGTGGGTCATATACTCATATGTCATGGCTTCCGGTAGTGTGTTGTTTTGTGTAGTTTAAAATTCACTTCTTTTTTCCTTAAGACGTGTACCAAAAGCAATAGATAACTATTGACCGAGACAGAGGGAGTACAAGCTAATCATATGTTTATCTTATAATTCACTCTCTCACAACGACCTAAGTGACATTATCAAAAACGATTGTGGATTTATCACTACCCTAATATTTTCGTTGTTTTATAACAACATACTATCATAAGCTTGTGACCTCACAGAGTCCTCTCCTAGTTGCTCAGCCACTAGTTTCTTAGGAGAGATTGAGAGGTCAGAAAATTATGACGGAAAAATGCCGTCACAAATCCCTATTCCAATATAGTAAGTCTTGCGTAAGACGTGTCAAATATTAGCACATGATGATGATAAAGGTAAAAATATTTGGTATTTCTTAGGCAATAAATAGATTAATTTGGTATATATTTGGCATGTATAAAGCATACAGTAGGTCTTGCTTGTGATGGGTCGAATCTTGCGACGGGTATTTTGTGAGAGGAAATGGGTAGAGGGGACAAGGTGGGCACCCTCATGTGCTTCTCCACTCACCCTTGATGGGTATTTTGTGAGAGAATATGGTATCCGTCTTAAGCTTAAGACGGATACCCCCGTCTTAAATGAGAATTTGTGTAAAGCATAAGACGGGTAATAACCGTTTTGTGAGAAGCTCTGGTTCCAATAACCTAACTCAATCATGGGCTTATGAATTAAGCCCGTTAATCTCAGGAAGCGGCGTCAGCCATCAAGGGCTGACAACCCACACAACTCCTCTTCACTATATAACCAACTCAACATATCTCTATCCTTCATCAATTCACCCTCCAAACTCCAAATTATTTCTAGGGTTCATATTAAGCCGCCACTTTCACACCTCTTCCTCTTTCAATTTATTATCTATAAAAGAGATGCGGTGAAGATAAAAGAGAAACAAAATCATTGATAATTTTATTACATGATTCATCTTATTCTCTTATGGTTCGTATTCCCTGAGCATCTCTCTCCGTCTCACGTTGTAAGACCGTCTTATTCTATTATTTCTTAGTTGATTTATTCAGCTTATATTTTAATTAATTAAAACGAAGGACCTATGGAGGGTGTGCTAATCAATGCACTCATCATTCAAGTTTGCTTTCGGATACCAAACCCGATTTGAAAACAGATTGCCGGTTCCGTTTTCTCCTTTCGGATCCGTCTCATTTTTTTCACACATTTTTCATTTTCTTTTTTAATTAATTGGCCTAATTTGCAATTTTTGATTAATCAATTTTAATGATTACAGGAATCTATCCTTAGGCTAAATTAATTCAAACCAGTATATCTTTACCTCCGAACTTTCTTCCTTTTTTTAGGTTTAGAAATATTCGGTGATATTATTGATACAATTTATTTAATTAGTAACTCAAATACTTCATTTTAATACTTCATTTTATGATTTATGATGTAAAATGATGAAATAAATCATTCGGATTCCCACTGAATTAATTTATGATTATTCAACCCCTTTCCTGATTACATCATGTTATATTTTCTCGTTTCCGTCTCATTTATTTGTTTACCTTTTATTAAAATACCGCTTTTAAAAATTTCCGTATTTTTGGCCAGTGATGGATAAAAAATATTTGCTACTCTTGATGGAATTTAATTTCCATTTGATGATGGTTTAACCACCAAGATCTCTGAGGTCTAATTTCTAATTTTAATTTTTTTTACTGTTTTACTAATTTGAATTTACCGCGAAGGTCCCAGCAGTGAGATTAAATACTCTTTGAATTGAGATCTCTCTAACACAAATTTAACCTTCGAAGATTAATTTCCGAATCATTAGATGATCTTTAAACCCTAATTTTGGATCGTCTTTGAACCCTCGGTTAAATTCTTTTTTCAAGACCGTCTTAACTCAAGACACTTTCACATTAGATTAAGTTTGTTATTTTGTGATGATGAGTTAATCTCAGCTTTAAATGCCAGTTCTGCTTCAGAAAATTCTTGATTGATAAAGCTGTATCATACCTGAGCTAAATTAATTTATTTAATTTTATAAATAAAAAATTTGTTTTTAAAATTAGTAAAGGTTAATGATGATTTGTTATTTCACTTAGTTGATTTTGTAGTTACAAATCCGAGATTCCCACCTTGGAGTAACTACATTTGTATGATATTATCCAATCGACTGTCTGAAACCTTTTAAAATCGACTATCTTGCTTGTGACGGTCACAAGCTTTTGACGGTTTTATAATGTATGGAATGCCGATGATGAAATAATCCAAAGAAATGAGGTATAGTGGAGTTGAGACCCTGTTTACAGGGAGAACCCCTCAGCAAAGCTATATTCAAACGATATTATTGGATTTAACTGAGGTTTTTATGCACTTATTTTCTAAATATATTGTTGTATTATTAATATAATAATATCGAGTTTAACTATACTTGTATCCGAAGTTCAATTCGGTATAGAGTCTGAATAACTCGAAACATGTTGTGTTGTCATCAGCTTCTTCCCTTGGTTTGTTACGGGATTTGAGTTAAATAACAGCACTATATTTCATTTGTTTTTCTGTTTTCAATTGTACGGAGTATATTTTATAAAATTGTATATATAGATGATTGTTAGACTGTCGTTTTGATTAAATGCTCCGGTATATCGAGTTTAACTATACTCGTATCTGAAATTCAATTCGGTATCGAAGCCTGAAAAACTCGAAAATGTTTGTGTTGTCATCAGCTTCTTCCCTTGATATTTACGGGACTTGAGTTAAATAACAGCGCCATATTTTTCATTAAATTTCTTTAATAAAACTCAGAACGTAGCAGTGTATGATAAAAAAAAATTCGTGTGTGTTCTTGGTTGATTACATATAAAACTCACAACGTAGCTGAGGTTGATTACATATACTTGATCTGGTGATTGACTCGGCCTATGACAAATTCATTAATATGGATATTGACCAACTGAGATTGATTTCTGACTAGTTCTATAAAAATGTTTCATTTGGATATCTCTGATTTTATTTATAAACTTTGGAAAACTCTGGCGCACAAAAAATGCAGTTTTTACTATTTGCGCGCACAAAAAATGCAGTTTTAGCTCAAGACAGTCACATACGTGGATAATAATGACAGATTTTTGGGTTAATAAAGGGGAAGAAATGAATGACTAGCAGGGAGTATACCTGTTTTTTGTATAAAGGTGACAAATTAGTAAAGAAGATCACCAATTATCTTTGTTTAATTAAATCATTAGCGTGACTAGTCGGTACGTCTTGAGGGCCATGGATGTTTCATAAAACACAATTTGTTCCCAACTACCCGGGGATGTGATAGTAGGAGGTATTGGTTAGTGGCCTAGATGGCCTCCTCTGCCATGGATTTGTTCTCAACTCCCAAGTGAAGATCATAAACAGAAACATTTTTAAAACTTCTGAGCCGGAAAATAAATTCTATGGAATGCAGATCTTTCTGTAGAAGCTGAAATATAAATTCTGCGGAATGTAGGTAACACAAACTTGTAAGGGTTGGTAGGCAATGTAAACCAGCATTGTAGAAATTTGGCTTGGTTAGTTTTCTGGATCATGTGTATACAGATGGTGTTTTTGAATTTATGCTATAACTTCATCTTCTGTTAAATATTTCACGGACAACCCTCTTGAGATACAGTCCCTAAAAGCGACATGGCAAACGTAAATGTAGTTTCAGAGTATTTAGCTGTGAGTTTCGACAAATATTCTAACATTGAATTGGAGATTATTTTACCTTACTCGGGTTGAGCTGATCTGGTTAGGGATGAATTCATCCACAATCATGATGTTTTTCTGCCGAAAAAGGTAAAATCTCTCAGAACACATTCACGAGGATATGTACGCATATTAATATTTCAGAAACCTAGTAAAAAAAAGCAGCCAAAAGGTGCATTGAATGAGCCATTTTGGTTTACTTGAGAACCAACGGTTACCTTAACTTGATAAGCGTTTATTTTAACTTAAACTATTGCTATTGAACAGAACAGTGTCGTCAGAGAAACAAGACTACCTTATTTTCACGCAGAATAGGATCGTTCGAAACCAATTTTTCAACATCTTGCCCCTCCCTACGTATACAAGCCACACCAAAGTCTCTGACTATAGCTTGAACCTGGAAATACATAGTTTGTTTTTAAGTAAAGCATATGCAGTGGTAGCAAGGCCACCTCGTCTGCCAGGAAAGATTGGGTAAGAATACAATGCACTAGTTTAGAGCAAGGTGGCTGGGAAGTTGAACAACATTTATGAAAACTACCTAGTGATTAACGGCGCAGGAATGTACCTGCTCAGGGATCCAAAAACTTTTACGAAATGATTCCAATAAATCGGAACCACAGACAAGCATGACCTTAAGGGATCCTGAGAATAAAAGAACAGTCAACTTTGTGCTCATGGAGCAATTATTTATTTACCAAGCGCAAATTCCTGAAACTATCGTCTATGTCAAAATTACCAGCAGAAACAAGACCATTCTCGCATAAGAAGTTCTTCACTCTACTTAAAACTGTCAAGGTCCGTTGGTAGGTACTTTGCTTAGCCTGTAATGGCATCAACACTTACAGATTAATTGATAATCTCTGATAAATAAAGCTCTACACCTCTACTTGGCCCGAATTTGGTGTAAACGAAAAAGTAGCCACAATGTACGAGTAATTAAAGACCAAATTCAAACGAAAAACTGCAAACTACGTTTTGATTACCTCCCATGGATCTACCATCACGAAGTCTGAACTTCTGCAAGCCAGTTGACACATTTGTATACGGTGTTCAGCAGATATAAGGCCCTACAGAAACCAAAATACTGCTTACTGTCATACACCACCATTAAATAAGCTGAAATGATTTCGGTTTGATTTACCCACCCAATATTGTACCTAATTCAGATTTCAGATACCAACACAGCCTGAAACTCAAATTGTCTTAAACATTCTTGTACTCTTAATATTTTGCGGGACATGTACTTATCGTAGGGGACTCCTACCATTTCAAGGTATTCTAATTTATGACATAACATGCTACTAAGCATAACGTATTTCCGAAATTTAAATCATTTCAACTTCCAAATTTCAAACTCGATAATAATCCTTGGTGAAGCCATTTGGCATGTAAAACATCGACACTCTTTGTCGAACAAGATGGCCATCATTTGATGGTGAAAGATTTTAAAGACGATAACAACTCCGTCACAAGTCACAATTCCCATAATAAGATTCAGGTTTTCATATCAAATTCTAACTACAAACGATCCATTGGTGAACTTAGCTAGAATAAGGTGAGGAAGGACTATATACCTTCTTTGCATATGCATCATTTACAGGTGACATATAGGCTCCAATTACGTGGTAACCTTCGGAACTCAGCGCATCTCTTGCCAATTCTAGTGGACGATTTCAAGTGACATTAGTTCACGATAAAATGAAATTTGTCAAACTTCAACAATAGCTTAGATCCCTTTGTGTTACATAAATTCGTTAACAATTTACTAAGACGAAGGAAGTACATAATGCA
>JAIUZE010004619.1:0-11739 GCA_022085475.1 Heliosperma pusillum | reverse complement strand
TTGTGCATATCATGGCATACATGATCGATCCTATAGCTGATGCATAAGGAATCCGACTCATGCGCTCGACCTCTTCCGATGTCTTTGGTGCCTGAGCTTTACTCAAATGCATCCCAGAGACCATTGGAAGGTTCCCCTTCTTGGAGTTGGTCATGCTGAACCTCTCAAGAATCGTATCTATATAAGACTCCTGACTGAGGGATAACATCCGTCGTGATCTATCTCTGTAGATACGGATCCCCAAAATTCTTTGTGCCTTGCCCAGATCTTTCATCTGGAAAGGGTTCTTTAACCAAACTTTTACCGAAGTTAAGAGAGGTATGTCATTCCCAATCAAGAGTATGTCATCGACATACAATATTAGGAAGACAATCTTGCTCCCACTCGACTTGATATATAAGCATGGTTCCTCGACCGATCGAGTAAATCCATTCTCTTTTATCACCTTGTCGAAACGATGATTCCAACTCCGAGAAGCTTGCTTAAGTCCATAGATGGAACGCTTAAGCTTGCATACCTCCTTAGGATTTTTAGGATCAATGAAACCTTCGGGTTGTACCATGTAAAACTCCTCCTTCAAATAACCGTTTAAGAAGGCGGTTTTCACATCCATCTGCCAAATTTCATAGTCATGAAAAGCGGCAATCGCTAAGATTATCCGAATGGAACGCAGCATGACTACGGGTGCAAAGATTTCATCATAATGCAAACCATGCACTTGAGTGAAAAAACCCTTTGCCACTAGTCGGGCCTTGTAGGTATCTGGTTGTCCTTTCTACAGAATTCTTTATTTGTAAAGCCATTTGCACTGAAGAGGCGAACCATCATGTAGCTCAACCAGATCCCATACGTCATTATCATATAATAGAGTCCATCAGCGATTGAATGGCGTAAAGCTAGCTTAGGAGTCGGAACATGTCCATGGCACTTTATAGGAGGGGTCGTTATCTCTAGGAGTAAAAACCGTCATACTCTCTCAGTTCTCGACCATACACAATGTATCTGTCTG
Organism: Heliosperma pusillum; assembly: GCA_022085475.1. Classification (NCBI taxonomy): domain Eukaryota; kingdom Viridiplantae; phylum Streptophyta; class Magnoliopsida; order Caryophyllales; family Caryophyllaceae; genus Heliosperma; species Heliosperma pusillum. The sequence goes on along the minus strand of JAIUZE010004619.1, from coordinate 10,730 downwards.
GAGGAATAGAAGTGTCTACCCGAACCTCCTAGGTTCCAAAGGAATATTACCGCAGCGATGATTGGAGGAACAGGTTCTCTCCCATTTGGTGGCTCGGTTGTTGGTTCTTGGATCTCCGACAGTTTGAAGGTTCCATTACTTGTCCTATTCTCGAGAAATTCTTTCTCTAAGAACGTCGCACTAGCCGCAACAAAAACTCGATGTTCGGTAGGCGAGTAAAAGTAATGACCAAACATCCCTTTTGGATAACCAATAAAGTATGTCTTGACCGATCGTGGGCCGAGCTTATCGTCAGGTCTCCACTTGACATAAGCCTCGCAGCCCAAACCCGAATAAAGGACAAGTTAGGGACCGTTCCCTTCCATAATTCATATGGAGTCTTGTCTACAGCTTTAGACGGACTTCGGTTAAGTGTTAAAGCAGCTGACAAAAGAGCATAACCCCACAATGAGTCAGGTACAACCGTGTGACTCATCATGGATCGAACCATATCAAGTAATGTCGATTCTCGTCTCGGGAACACCATTCAATTGTGGTGTTCCAGGTGGAGTTAACTGTAGTACTACACCACAGTCTTTGAGGTGTTGATCAAACTCATTCGAAAGATATTCGCCACCACGATCTGAACGTAGTGCTTTAATCTTTCTATCCAGCTGGTTTTTAACCTTATTCTGGAATTCCTTGAACTTGTCAAAGGACTCACTTTTATGCTTCATTAAGTAGACATAACCATATCTACTCAAATCGTCCGTGAAAGTGATAAAATATCTATAGCCATCTCTAGCGTTGATTGACATAGGTCCACACACATCAGTATGTTTGAGTCCTAATAGGTCAGCAGCGCGCATTCCAACACCTTTGAAGGAAATTCGAGTCATTTTGCCTATGAGACATGATTCACACGTGCCAAAAGATTCATAGTCAAATGGGGAGATAGTCCCATTGTCAATGAGCTTATTCACGCGTTTTTCATTTATGTGTCCCATACGGCAATGCCATAAATAGGTTTGATCTTTGTCACCAACCTTTGCTTTCTTACTACTCACATGCATTATATCTGTGGTTTGATCTAAAACATAAATCCCATTCATGGAAACTGCTTTACCATAAATCATTTCGTTTAAATAGAAAATATAGCTATTATCCTTTATTACAAACGAAAAAGCGTCCTTATCAAGTACGAAAACGGAAATAATGTTTTTAGATAAACTGGGTACATAGTAACAGTTATTCAGAAATAACTCAAATCCACTAGGGAGTTGGATTACATATGTTCCCACTGAAACGGCAGCTACTCTTGCTCCATTCCCCACTCGCAGGTCCACATCACCCCTTGCGAGAGTTGTGATGTTTCTTAGGCCCTGCAAATGATTACACAGATGAGAACCACAACAAGTATCTAATACCCAAGCTCCAAAACTTGCATGGTTAATCTCAATCATATGAATAAAAGATTACGTACCAACAGGAGTGACGCGGCCTGCTTTTACGTCTTCAGCATACACGGGACAGTTCCGCCTCCAATGCCCAGTCCTGTGGCAATGGTGGCACTCCATGTTTTCTTTGCTCTTTGTCTTGCCTTGTGAGCTACTGCTAGTCTCACCAGGCCCACTCTTGCGTTGCCCTGGCTTTTTGAATTTCGGCTTCCCTACAGCTAGGTTGGCCTGAGCCTTGCCCTTACCTTTGCCCTTGTTTGCAACCATGAGAACGTCCTGTTTCAGACTCCCACTCAATTTCAGATCACTCTCGGTCTGTACGAGAAGTGAGTGGAGCCGATGAAGACTCTTCTTCATATCATTCATATAGTAATTTGCCCTGAAAAGGACAAAACCATCATGAAGTGAATGAAAAATGCGGTCAATGACGATCTTCTAATCGATTTTGCAACCAAGTGCCTCCAGTTTCTCGACATTCTCAATCATATCAAGAATGTGTGGGCTAACCGCTTGGCCCTTCTGGAGTTTCGCCTCAAAGGAGCGACAGGTATGCTCATAGCTAACGATCCTCGGAGCTTTCGAGAACTCGTTAGAGAGCGTGGTGAAAATCTTATTCGCACCATGGGCAATGAATCGCCTTTGCAAATTTGATTCCATTGAAAAGATGAGTACGTTCTTAATCGCACCCGCCTCCATCATGAAATCACTATAAGCAAGTGATTCATTGGCTCCTGCATTGGGGCCTGGGTTGGGCGGTAGTGGCTCAGTCAAGTACTTGAGCTTACCGTCAGCAATGGCAGCATTCCGTAATGCCGCCTCCCAGTCAGCAAAGTTGGACCCGTTATTATTCAGTCGCGTTGACTGATTCATATTGTCCATGAAAATCTTAAGCCAGGACTCACGTCCGAGCGTGGAACTTGGCATTGGGTCATCAGTATGGCCAGCCATTTGTTATTAGCAGTTATATCTGTATATAACGAATTCAAAAACTGTGAAAAAGAAAATAAATATGATAAGTATTCATCGTTTTAAATTTGAGTCTAATGAAAAAACTGTTTAATTCGATGACTCGTGCATTTCTACAATTGACCTACATCTAAGAATTATATAAATGATCCCAAGACTCAATTTCTGTAAATTGATAAGCCAACCTCTTGGCTAATTCTACTTTTAGAATTCCTGGTCGATAAATTTCTGGAAATTCTATCTTTAGTCCATCATAATCACGAGATATTACTCGTACTATAATGTTGAGATAAAATAGGTCAACACTCACTACTTACCCAACGTAGAAAGGGTCATATTATGACTTCCGACGAAGAAGGGGCTCATAGTAGTTTTCCCTATAAAGACTAGTCTCAATTTTATTTATAGGGGAAGGTCCCATCATCTTAACGTAAATTCATTTTAAGTGAACGAATGTCTAGCAACTCGAGAATGATTTAACTAAGGTGATGGCCCTAAAAGCGAGTGACATCTGTATGTCCATGATTAAAATATTCAAACTATATGAATCATTTTCATGCATTTTAGGTTTAGGTGGTTTGGTTTAGGCGGAATATGATGCATCTATATCTATCATGTGATGGAAAGTAAACGAGAATGAAAAACGTAAAAGGAAAAACATGTCCTAGTGTGGCCTATCCTACCAAAAAAAAAAAATACAACTTGGAATCCAACTGCTTGGACCCTCGAAGCTTGACTTGATCACCCTTCTTGGTCCATGTAGCGGGAGTGAGCTCCAATCTCCATCTTTAGTCTTCTTTGAAATTACAACAAATAAAATTACATAGATCCTATTTATTACATACTAATTTCAAAAACCCAAAACTAAAAATAATGGAGATTCGAGATCTCAAAATACATCCAAGACTATGTTACCATCATTACGGTAACACAATCTACTAAGGCCACACTAAGTTACAACTGATTGTAAAAATACGTTAAAAATTCATTCAAACAATCCAAAAGAACTTATAAAAGCACCAACTAAAATAAAACATGCAATACATAATACATTTATTACGATGTTTTATTATCCAAACCACCCTTTTAACATAGATTATAATTATGTGGTGATTCTGTAATTACCCACATCAATTACAATCTCGATTCATTTTACTGATAAAATGAACTATCCTAAACATTTCAAACTGCTTTAAAATGTAAGATATTAAGCATATGTGAACCGATTCACATTAATTATACACAATCCGAATAATGTACAATTAAAGGCCCAAAAATTTGAAAACAGCAAGAAATAAAAATTTTCAGCATAAATTTTCGGCAAATTTTTTTTTCGCAAAACGGTCCTTATCGACAAAATAGGGAAAAATAATATCCTTTCTAATGAAAAACTCATTCAACATCATTTCATTTTCATTTTAATCTAATCTTTATTAAATTAAAACATCTACAAATCTATTGTATGTTATTTTAACAGATTAAAATAACAAAATAAATCTAAATGAAAACGAATACGAAAGGAAATACGATACTGTAAAGTACTCGATCGAGAAGAAATTAAACAATAAAGTCTCTCGATCGACTAATTCTTCCTAGTCGACAAACAGGGACCCTCGATCGAGTATAAACATCACTCAATCGACCAAATATTTTGAGAAAACCGCTCGATCGAGCAAAACAAGTACTCGATCGACCAAACAATTGAGAAAACTGCTCGATCGAGCAAAACAAGTACTCGATTGACCAAACACTCACAAAAACCTGCTCGATCGAGACACTAAAGTCCTCGATCGAGTCAAACACACAACGGCATAAACAGTTTCGGTTTATGAAATCAAATTAAAACAATTTCGTGGCCTATGCTCTGATACCACTTGTGGGAAATCGGTATTACCACAATACAAATAATATAGGATTATAACGAAAAGTAAGAATTTGATTATGCTAGTCATAAACGAAAACAACAAAAGGAATAGAGATTTAGAAATCAACCTCCGGTCCTAGCAAATTGGCGTAAAGAACAGAGATATCAAGGTAGATATCCTCCTAATCGTTGCACCCAAGATTGTATGAGATATGCCCTTGAATTGCTAGAAGTTTTCAAAAGTTACTGTTAACCTTTTGTTTTGTGTTTTGTGAAAAAGCTACTGTTAACTTTTCCTTCTGTGATCTGTGTTGAGATGGAGGCTACTGTGAGAATAGAAATTAGGTTAGAATTTTCTTATTCTTCTCACTTTTTCTCACGGCACACATAGGTTTTTATGTGAGGAGATTTTGTCTCCTTAAAATAACTACCCATTGACTAAAAACCGAGTGTATCTGGATACATTCGTTTTTGGTCATTTTAGCTTCGAATATTATGTAATATCTTATAATCGTCGTTTTACATGGACCGACATTATAATACATTATTAATTATAAATATCCGTATATTTATAATTTAACAATTAATTATAACGGTTTATGTTTAATTAGCTTACATTATATATCCAATTTACGAATTACAGTTAATTCGTCTTAGCTTACTTTATTTAATCGTTATTAAATAATCGTCTCATCATCACATTGACTAACCTTTTAGTCAAATACACTGACTAACCTTTTAGTCATATATTAGGGCATCAATATGATTATTTTCTCAAATAATCACATCTCTCAAACACATCCTATAGGTGTGACTTTTAGGGACCAGTTGATCACCGACATCTGTATGACAATAACGTCAAACTTATCTAGCAAGCCAACCGTTATTGATAAACGTTAATCAACTGATTATTATACAAAGTATACCCTGTGAACCTACAGAGATTTATTTATGTTATTGCACTAACTGTGGAGGACACTGGCTCCAACATATATATATATATATAAATATAGAGATAGGTTCTTATCAGTCCACCAATTTTTGTGAGTCCATGAGTCCTCATCTTGGCCATTGGATGAAGGAGATGAATGGATGAGATTTTAGAGACAAAAGCACACTTAACACTAATCATTTACTTATGCACTAATTAATTAACTTTTTCTCTCTAGCCTTTAGTTAATCACTTTTTTAGCACTTTTGAATTTCTGAGATTTGTGAGTGTAACTTCAGCCCATATTTGTGAAACTTCAAACTAAAATGTGATTTCGACTATATAAATTTGAATTTATGAAATTTCAAGACAAGTTTATGTGATTTTAGACTTTTTATGAGTGTAACTTCAGTCATTACGAGTGTCACTCCAACCATTATTTATGTAACTTCAAACTAAAATGTGATTTCGACTACATAAATTTGAATTTATGAAACTTCAAGACAAGTTTATGTGATTTTAGCCATTTTATGAGTGAAACTTCAGTCACTACGAGGGTTACTTCAACCATTATTTGTGTAACTTCAAACTAAAATGTGATTTCGACGACATAAATTTGAATTTATGAAACTTGAAGACAAGTTTATGTGATTTTAGCCTTTTTCTGAGTGTCACTTCAACCATTATTTGTGTAACTTCAAGCTAAAATGTGATTTCGACAACATAAATTTAAATTTATGAAACTTCAAGACAAGTTTATGTGATTTTAGCCTTTTTATGAGTATAACTTCAGTCACTACGAGTGTAACTTCAACCATTATTTTTGTAACTTCAAACTAAAATGTGATTTCGACGACATAAATTTGAATTTATAAAACTTGAAGACAAGTTTATGTGAATTTAGCCTTTTTCTGAGTGTAGCTTCAACTATTATTTGTGTAACTTCAAGCTAAAATGTGACTTTACTTTATCATTTTACTTTGTTAGTGAAACTTCAATTATTATTTGTGTATCTTTAGTCATTTATAGTGTAATTTCATGCATTAGTCTTTTCTAGTGTAACTTCAGTCCAAACTAGTCAAATTTCAGTCCAAATCTATGTAACTTTAGTCCAAACCTATGTAACTTCAGTCCAAACCTATGTAACTTCAGTCCAAACCTAGTAACTTCAATTATATAACTTTAGTCTAAAATAGTGTATTTTAGATCTAGAAATAAAAACGCCATAAAAAAATAAAAAAAAACGAAATCTAAAATAAATAAATAAAAACATAACAAATTCAAAAAAAAAAACATAAAACATATAAAAAAATGTGTAACTTCAACAAAAAAACTGTGTAACTTCAATCATTATATGGGTAACTTCAGTCATTATATGGGTAACTTCAGTAACTAAAAGTGTAACTCTAGTAACTAAAAGTGTAACTTCAGTCATTATATATGAAACTTCAGTGAAACAAGTGTTACTTTAATAATAGCAAGTGTAACTTTATGGTCATTTTGTGTTACTTTAATAAATAATATGTGTTACTTTGATATATGTGACTTTAATAAATAAGACATGTAACTTTAATAGAGAAATTTTAAGACATGTTATCTTTAGTCATTACCAGTGTAACTTGAGTCCAAAATAGTGTAACTTCAGTACAAAATAGTGCAACTTCAGTACAAAATAGTGTAACTTCAGTCCAAATACACCATCAATCATACTAAAATCAAAACATAATAGTGTAACTTAGGCAAAATCATAATGAGATCTAAAAAATAAAAACATAAAAACTTCAGTTTTTAATAATGTATATTTATTATTTAAAAGTGTAACTTCAAGGCTTAATAATGTTAGTTCAAGCCTTATAAGTGTAACTTCAAGCCTTAAAAATGTAACTTCAAGCCTTAAAAATGTAACTTCAAGCCTTAAAAGTGTAACTCAAAAAAATCAGATCTAAACCTAATAAACTATAAGAAATAACAAAACTATAAGAAATAACTTTAATAGACTACATATGTGACTTTAATATATAAGGTGTATAACTTTAATAGAATACTTGTGTTACTTTAATAGACATTATTAAAGTCCCCTTTATCATATCAAAAAAAAAAAACAAATCTAAAAATTTAAGCAACAACAAAAAAGAAAAAGAACTAAAAAAATAAGAAATTTAAACTAACAACACAACAGCAACAACACAACACAACAGCAACAACAACACAACACCACAACACAACAACGACAACAACAACGACAACCTCCGCCCGACGCCACCACCCCTTTCCCCACAACCTTAACCCTTTCCCGACGCCTCGACACCACCAACACCCACAACCACAACCCTCCAGACCCGCGACCCTCCGACTCTCTCCACCACCAGTCCCCCATTTTCAGATCTGAAAAGAAAAAGGAGGGTGAGGCATGGTGAGGAGGAGGGAGAGGCGACGAGGAGCCGAGGAGGAAGAGACAAGCAGGTACGGTTGTTGGTGATAGCGTCGTGGGGAGGCGGAGTTTCAGATCTGGGTTTATTTTTTCCACATCTAGTTTTTTTTTGTGTTTGTTTGCTTTCGTGGTGGTTGTTGGTGGTGAAGGAAGACGGTTTTTGGTGTTCAAGGAGGCGGCGCATGTTGGTGGTGAAGAAGGCGGCGCATGTTGGTGGTGGTTAGTGATGAAGAAGGCGGCAGAATTGGGTTAGGGGAGGGACGGAAGTGGTGTTAAAGACGAGGGGTTAAGGAGGCAGTGAGGACGAATTTTTTTTTTAAATATATGGGTGGGGGCCGGAGGTGGTGGCCGGCGGAGAAGAAGAGAAAAGGTGAGGAAGGTGGTTGGAGGGATTTTAGAGAGAAAAGATGAGAAGAGAGAGTGGATTTTAGAGAGAGAAGGAGAAATGTTTAGAATGAATGAATTGGATAAGAAATGAGTGAGAGAGATGGGGTATTAGTGATTTAATTAAGGTTGTAGTGAGAGAGTGAGGTTAAACCCTTACTAATTACAATTTTGGTATTAGAATCTCAACCATCCATTTTCATGATCCAATGACCTTTAAGAGGACTTATGGACTCAATGTTTTGGGATGGACTCACTTGATCCTTTTTCTCTCTCTCTCTCTCTCTATATATATATATATATATATATATATATATATAGAATTAGGTTCAAATGAGTCCCCCCTTCTCTTTTGAGTCCTTGAGTCCTAATCCAAGCCCTTGGATCAAGGGGATGAAGGGTTAGGATTAAAACAAAATAGATGGTCAAGATTGTGAGACACACACAATCCAATCTCTTCAAACCCTACTACTTATACCCTTTCCTCACCAATTTTTTTTCATTTTCACATTTCCACTTATCTCTCCACCTCTCTTATCTCTCTACATCACAAAACTAAAACCCAAAAAAATAAAACCCTCATCTCCCTCACTCACCAAAGCCGATAACCCTACCCCCACCAATCGCCGCCGTCCCCTCTACCGCCACCCTCTACCTTTGCCCTTCCCTCCACCCACGACCCACCCTTATATGCTGCCGCCGCAGCCTACCCACCACCCCACCACCACCATTTCCAAATCTGACAAAAGAAAAAGAAAAAGAAAAACTACCTACCACCACCATTTCCACAACCACTAAATATAATGATCGTGCTTGTCGCGAGCTCGATGCTTAGATAAATTACCCAGACTAGGCTAATAACAAATTTATGTAATTAGGGAAGTAGGGGTCGATCCTCAGGGAGATGGTGTTTCCTATAGAATGTGAGATGTCTCGCAATTGGGTTTTATCTAACGAATATCTGGGTTTTGGGATTTTGATATCTAAACTAATATAAAGCATAAATGAAAACAAAATAAAAACAAATGAAAACAATAAAGCAAGTGATGAAAAGCATCTAGGGAAGTAGGTTCACACATGCATATTGATATATTGATGAAATTGGATTTAGGATATGCAAATAATTCATTGTGAGTTCGTAAGAATGGTGTGTTCATTACAATCATAGATCAGATGGTCTAGCAGGCTTTTTAGGCGATTTACTAGGTCTTAATCTACCATGTCATGCTTTGTCTATTCAATTCACGTATCTCTACCTTGGAAAAGAATTCCATTTTAGTCGATGATTTCCGGCCAGAAGTCGTTAACTATCGTTACAATCCAAACATGCATAGACACAACGTGTAAAAGGCACAATTTCTTTTATCCAATTATCATCTTTTAATCAATCTAACATGGCTACCCTACACCCTAGAAAAGTGACTACTCACTCATGATAATGTCTAAATCTAAGATGGTATTAACAATGAAAACTAGGATAGACATGTTTATTTGATTTTAACTCTTTATATGGCGATAATAACGACGCTAATTGATAATCTAAGAAATGAAATTACAATTATAACGATACTAAATGAATCTAAGATAATATGTAAAGAGAATAACAATCAAATGGAAAACAATAAAGACATTTAAACGAAAGATAAAGTAGGAATACCTATATGACGATCAATGACGATAATGACAACAATAATAGAAAATCCTTGCACATAGTAATCGATCCACCAATTACAACGCTTGAATCACACAAAGGAGATTACAAGGATGAAATTCTTATTGATCTAAGCTAAAGGACAGAAATAAACTAGGAACTAAAGAAGAAGAAAATGAGATAAGGGAGGCTAGTTCCCCCTTCTCCTAATCTAAGGAGAAATGTAAGAAGAGAAGAGAAGAGGATGTAGAGATGTTGTGTGTGGATGCTTTTGAGAAGAGGGGCTGGAGCATCTATATATAGCATTAGCGTTTTGTGGAGAAGGGGTCGAGCATTAAACATACAAGACAAAAATAGGAAGTTTAAGCATCATGCTCGAAGCAGCACACTTACCCGATCGGGTACACACTTCCCCGATCGGGTAAGTTGTATTCCAGGTCCTTTGACTGTCATTTCATCTTCCTTTGCTTTGACTTGACTTTCATCATTCCCCCTTGACCTATTCAATCAGGTTTGTTGATAGGGTTTGATGTAAAACGATAATTACTTCGCCTAACTGATTGATCTTCCGACAACTGCGACATCGTCTTTACTTCTTCTCTCTTTTGAATTAGTGAACCTTCTTGAAATGCCTTTGACATCGTCAAGCTTGCTTCTTCAAATCGTCGGGTTCTAGGCAAATGCTCGGAAATATAGAAAAAGGGCGTAGAAACGTCACTTTCCCTACAAAATAAGTTAGAACATAGGAATTCGCCTAGAAGACGATATTAGCTCATAAAGTGGCTTAACAAAGCACAAATGACATACAAAACCGAGCTAAATTGGGGGTTAAAATCATACAAATATTCACTTATCAAACTCCCCCAAGCTAAACCTTTGCTTGTCCTCAAGAAAACATAACAAACAATACCAGGACAAGGGTTGCAAGCATTGGCTACTACACCATCAAGAAACAAATCTCAACGTAAAACTTTGGAAACATAATGAATCATAACCCAAAAACAACGTGGGCACGAGTGATATATAAACATGGCTGAGATTTACATAACGGCGTAGCACAAAGAATT
>JAIUZE010004618.1:0-88017 GCA_022085475.1 Heliosperma pusillum | reverse complement strand
ATTTATTTCAACATGATTTTTAATTAACAACATCCATTTTAACAACCAATCCAACCATCATTCATACAAAAATCATTATTATGAACAGTCATCCAAATTCATCAAGAACACTTAACATATTAAAAATTCCATACAACATAAAAATCATAACTACTTATCATGTTACTACTAAAATCCACAAATAACAATAACATGAACAAAAACATAAGGTATGTGACATTATTTCGTCGAGTAAATCGGAATTGTTACCTTAGCTAGCAAAATCAATTAGCACCAAAATAAGAAGTAAATAAAAATAAAAAAACCCGTCTTCTAATCTTCTCCTAAAATATACGAGTCACCAAACTCGTCTTCAAAATCTTCCCCTATAAGAAATGACAAGAAAAACATTATTAGAATTAAAACTTGATTTTTCCATAATTAAAGTGTTGAAAATGATTTTGCCGGAATTGAAAATGAACCGTACTTGAAGATAAAGAGCGAAGAGGAGATTCTAGAAATATAAGTTAGGACGGATTTGAATAAGAAATGAAGGTTTTATGATGATTTTGCTCAAGAACGACGAAGAACGGCAAAGAACACCGAAGAACGATGAAGAACGATTAAAGAAAGTGTTAATTAGATCTTAAATTGATTTAGTGTAAAATGAAAAGATAGTTAGTGGGAAATGGTGGGATTGGGCCGTGTGTTTATAGAGAAAATAATGAGTCGGGTTTTGAAATTGTTGTTACGGGATTGACTCGGGTTTTATAATTAATTAAGGTAATTAATTAGATATTATTAGGTTTTATAATTGTTTAATGGAATATCTAGATATTATTTATTGTAATGAAAGAAAAATATCTAGCTTAAGAGAGGAGAGGAGCCGTGTGGCTTGGTGAGAAATCGGGTCTGTTTTGTAAACGATTTGCGTAATTTAAGTTAACGGATCGATAAAGTTATAAATATCTTAGATATTATTATTAGTTTATTCATACTAATTTAAAATATCTAAAGTGAGTGGGAAAAGGTGACATGGGCGTGTGACTCATGCCAAAGTCGAGTTTCGGGTTTGTTTCGGGATTTAAGATGACTCGGGAATAGTTAAATGATGTTCGGGTTTAAATCGTAAAACCCTCTCTTTAATTCCGAATAAATTCAAAATAATTATATTAAATTATCATAAATCCAAATAAATCTTAATAAAAATAAATTAAAAAATATTATTTTTTTAAATAAAATTTCGGTCTTCAAAATTACAAGGCGAGTCGGAAAAAGTCAACGAAAGTCAAAGTTGACTTAAAAACGAGATTCTCATGGAATCTCTCAAAAATTCCAAATACGAACTCGGAAATTCCAAATTCGACTGGAAACAATAAATTCTATATTAAAACTTAAGTTTGCTGAAAAGTATCCGTAAGATATTTTACTAGAAAAATAGGGTACTTTTCGGGTTGTTACAACAAGTCCGTGCTACTTGTCGTTTAACGTGTTTGATGGCTTTGTGCATGCCAAGATATGTTATTCACATAATGCAAAGGTTGGAATAAAGCTTGATCATCAATGAAGATTAGTTCTAGTCAATTGTCGTGTGTCTAGTTGGTGTAAAGATGATGATCTTGAGCATAACTCGATTTGGTTGTTTTAAACAGTCTCACAGACTGTTTAAATCAGGTCTGACTATTGAAATAGAAAAACGCTGCGCTGCATATTGTTTACAAAATATTTCGTGAGATTTGAAAAATATTTCCTAAAAGAATTTTATTTTGAAAAATATTCTGAGATCTAATAATCTTCTTTTAGTTGGAATTTATTTTGGAAAAATTATATAATTAGAAGATTATTTTATCCAAGATATGAAAAATATATTGTTTTGGAAAACTTATCTTTTATAATATTTTTTCCTTATCTTGTGGGACTCTCTCAACTACTTCTTTCTATATATTTGGGAGTCCATATCAGAATTAGATACCTCACCAATTTTGTTGAAGCGTTAATTTGCAAAAAGAATTGTGCTTTAATTTTATTTTCCATAAAACCCTTTTTGCAAAACTTTTGTGAGTTGTGTCTTTCTTTTCGAGTTGCTCTTGATCATCTATCTTCTAAGGATTTTGTTCTCCATTGTTCAAAGTTGTGAACCATATAAGGAGACTAAAGATTTGTAATTTTCAGATTTGTGAGAGAGAGATTATTGGGGTACGGGGTTGTACTCGAGTAACACGATCGGGTTGATCGTGAGAGTCTTCTTTGTAATCGGGTTGATTTATAAGGAAGATATTAATATGAGAGATATTGGACGTAGACCTTTAGAGAGTAGGTCGAACCACTTAAAAATCGTTGCGTTCTTATTGTTGTTTGATCGTTATTTTGTTTTCTTTTATTTCGATTCATTCACGAATCTGTTCGAATCAGTACTGCACAATCTTCATTGTTTAAATAGTTCGCTGAACTGTTTAATTTTCCTGAGTACTGATTCGTAACAGATAAATTCCGAGTTGTGTGTTTAAAGTTTTAAAAGGTACTTAATTCACCTCTCCCCCTCTTTCAGTATTGGATCCATAAGCTCAACAAAAACTGCTTTTCTTATTGATCTTGAGCAAAAAAAAAAAAGTATGATCCTCCAAGATAGCTTCCAAAATAGCAAGCCTTCTTTAGAAAACACCCAAGACTTAACCCAAAACAATCACTAAATCATGTACTAGATTATATTAGTGACTAGATCTTAATATTATTAATACTACTACCTTAGTAATAGGAGAGCAATAATATTTAAGATTTGAGAGTTTATTTGCTAGAGAGATATTAGAGAAATAAGCATGCAAAGTGATAATCAAGTAGTAAAAAATGAGAACATCTTTTGTTCTTATTTATGCTCATGTGTGTCGTCAAACACACCCACAATAGGGTGATTATTTGCTTATTTTATTCTCTTGCATGTGTGGTAGAGTCTGTGACTTGTTTTGATGATTAAAGTGATTAACATGTGTCACTATCAAACATGGAACTTGGTGAGTATGGAAAAGAACAAATATTCTTTCCATCACTACCAACAAAATCGGCCCCATGTGGCTAATTATGGTCCATTTTGATTTTTGATATTTGTCCCACAAATACTTATTAATCATATGCTCAATTATCTTGTATAATTAAGTGTTAATTTGATTATATATTAATTATATGACTCAAATTAATAAACAATATGCAGTTAATTTTTAAGTGATATTTTACCATTATATCAATATATTGGGTCCCACAATATCCAGTTAATTTATTTTACAACACCTTGTAAACATAATTATCTAATTACCTCTACCTCAAATACACTAATTTAGTAAATTAACGATTAATTACTAAACTATATCTTATTTAATAATATTAAAATAAGACACGAATTTATTAGCCATTTATCATATAATTGAATAATAAACTTAATCGAATTTGAGTTACAAACTCAATTTCTAACAATTAACTCTCGTACATATCAAATATATGCAATGAGCTAATTAACTGTATCATATACAAATAATTAGTTCCATTATTTGGGTTTCATCCTATAGGTGTGACCGAAAGGGATCAGTTGATCACCGCCATCATACGACAATAACGTCAAACTCCTGTCAGCCAACCGTTATTGATTTACGTTAATCAACTGACTAATCATATATTTAGTCAATAAATATCCCAATTATATTCCTTAATGAGATTTATTATGTGGCGCACTATTGTGGATGACACCTAGTCCACCAATCTCCCACTTGTCTGACACAAGTGTGCGTCACCAATTCTCTTGTCTCTTTATCACATCTCCCACTCAACGCAAGGTGTCTTTCTAGTCGCACTTGCGATTGATTATATATATCTAGAGTGGTTTTATCGATATGGAGAGTAACTGTCTGACCGAAAAATCTACCATAGATCCTTTTTCGAGCGTGGCCACGCATTTACAGTAACTACTCCTCGAGTGGCCTGGAGATGTTTGTACCAAACGTGGGTGGACAATTCATGTTGACCCATCTACTTTTTATGATGCAGATCAGCATGACCCAGAAGATGTCCATCGGCCTCCTTTTACGGCACGACCTAGAACACCAACCAAAGTCAATCGGAAACTGCACCGACTCAGATAGACGGTCACCAGTCAAAAGAATCGACTCATAGGAATAAGATAGAAGACCTTGCCACAACCAGGCATCAATTAATTGATTTAAGGGTCTCTACAAAGGTCACTGTCCGACAGAGTGTCATACAGTCTGTCTATGTAATCGACCAGTCATCTCCATGAGCCCATGGTGCTGAACCAACCATCGATTGACTTACAATCTAGTCACTTCGAGACGTCACCTCATTGAGTGACTAAGGACAAAATACTAAGTTCGTCCTATTCACTTGAATGGGGTCCAACATTTTCTTACAATCTATTCGGATAAACAAAGTATAAAGTTTAGTCAAACTAAATAAAAAGCGTTTATAATGAAACTCGAATAATGGATGCAATTATCATATATGAAATAAGTAATAAAATATTCAATTATTACATATCACATAATCTAAAGAAATTCTGGTACTCGTCTTAATCCCATTATGACGACATGAACATCATGCTTAGCCTTCGATAAAGGCTTGGTTAAAGGATCAACAATGTTATCGTCTGTCCCAACCTTACAAATGTCAATTTCCTTTCTATCCACGTAATCTCTAATTACATGATATTTCCTAAGTACATGTCTAGAGTTATTATTAGACTTGGGCTCTTTTGCTTGAAAGATAGACCCACTGTTATCACAATAAATCGGAGCTTCCTTTGCTCCACCTGTTAAACGGCTGGCTTGACGGCGCCAATCTCATCCTCAATATGCCATGATCGTCACTCGGGGAATTTATGACACAAGTAGCCATAGGCAGTATGTTGCGTGTAGACGTATTCGGGGATAGATAGAGCGCCATAAATACCGGCTTTTACAGCAAAGCAGACCAGTAGTACCATTAAAAACTAAGTAAAAATTCTTTCTGAGTCCTAAGACTCGGATTCGTACTACCCCTCGGTAAAAGGGGCAGGAAGTGCTCCCTTCTCAGAGCCAACTAGCAGATGTCGAATTGATCGTGTCATGTGCAACGTCCATCAATGATGGAATTCGGCCTATTTTCACATCTAGGATATACATATACCCCAAAATTTCGAGGGGCGCTGAAATCGTTCCTATTGGATCGTGCGTGGCAGCTGGTATAGATTCAACGCAGACTTTGATGGGGATCAAATGGTGGCAGTAGGGACTACTCCTAGTCCTTCCAAAAATTGCCTAATTCACACAGCTTCCTTTGCAGCTTCAGACGCTGCAAGGTACTCTGCTTCTGTTGTAGAATCCGCTATAACGCTTTGCTTGAAACTCTTCCAGCAAACAACTCCTCCATTCATCATATAAACATAGCCGGATTGAGATTTCAAATCATCCCTATCAGTCTGGAAGCTGGCGTCCGTGTAACCCTTTACACGCAACTCAATCTCACCTCCAAACACTAAAAACGAATCCTTAGTCCTTCTCAAGTACTTAAGGATGTTCTTTACGGCTATCCAGTGACTCTTACCAGGATTGGCTTGGTAACGACTTGTCATGCTCATAGCATATGCAACATCGGGACGAGTGCACATCATAGCATACATGCTTGATCCAAAATCGGATGCGTAAGGGATTAATTTCATGCGTTCAATCTCCTAGGGTTTGGTAGGCCACTCTGACTTGCTCAAAGTGATCCCACTACCCATCAGAAGAAATCCTCTCTTAGAGTCTTTGATGTTGAACCAATCAAGAAGTTTATCAATATAAGTTTCTTGACTTAATGCTAGTATCCTTCTGGATCTATCCCTATAGATCCGGATACCTAAGATGCGTTGGGCCTCTCCTAAGTCTTTCATTTGGAAATGAATTCCAAGCCACTCCTTCACAGAAGTGAGCATTGGTATATCATTCCCAATGAGTAGTATGTCATCTACATACAAGACTAGATAGGTTACCTTACTCCCACTAAACTTCATGTATAAACATGGTTCCTCGACACTTTGAGTGAAACCATTTTGTTTAATTACATGATCGAAACGATGATTCCAACTTCTGGATGATTGTTTAAGACCATAGATGGATCTCTTAAGTTTGCATACCTTCTTAGGGTTTGGTGGATCCACAAAACCTTCAGGTTGTGTCATGTACACTTTCTCTTCTAGAATCCCATTCAAGAACGCGGTTTTGACATCCATTTGCCAAATCTCATAATAATGAAATGCGGCAACCGCTAAGATAATCTTTATGGACCGAAGCATGGCGACTGGGGCGAAGGTTTCATCATAGTGAAGACCATGAACTTGAGTGAAACCTTTTTGCCACCAATCTAGCTTTGTAAACATCATTATGTTCATCTATGCCGATTTTGATCTTATAGATCCACTTACACTGAAGAGGTCTTACCTCCTTAGGTAAATCAACCAAGTCCCATGCTTGATTGTCGTACATAGAATCCATTTCGGATTGCATGGCCCCTAGCCATACTTTTGAGCCGAGACTAGAAATGGCCGCTTTGTAGGTAGTAGGTTTATTACTTTCAAAAAGTAACACATTGTAGTCACCACCTTCCTCTATAATACCTAGGTATCTATTAGGTTGATGCCTAATTCCGCTTGACCTCCTAGGTTCCGAAGGAATTATGACCGCATTAGGTGAAGAGGGAACATTTTCCTCTACCTCCTTTTCGGTTTGTGGCTCTTGGACTTCGTCAAGTTCAAATTTTCTCCCACTCTATCTTTTAGAAATAAAATCGTTTTCTAAAAAGACTGCATCACGAGACACAAACACTTTGTCCTCGTGTTTATTGAAGAAGTAATAACCACGTGTTTCCTTTGGATATCCTACAACACATTTGTCGGATTTGGGTGCGAGTTTATCGTCAGACTTATTCTTAACAAACGCCTCGCGTCCCCAAATTTTCATGAACGACAAATAAGGGACTTTCCATGTCCATATCTCATATGGAGTCTTGTTGGCCGCTTTAGTCGGGCTTCGATTTAGTGAGAATATTGTAGATAAGATAGCGAAACCCCAAAAATAATCAGGAAGCTCTGTTAGACTCATCATAGATCGAACCATATCTAATAAAGTTCGATTTCTCCTTTCGACCACACCATTTAATTGAGGTGTGCCAGGAGAAGTTCATTGTGATACTATACCACAATCCTTTAGGTGTGAATCAAATTCATTGTTCAAGTATTCACCACCACGATCGGATTGTAGGACTTTAATCTTTTTTATTCAATTGGTTTTCCACTTCATGTTGAAATTCTTTGAACGTTTCAAAAGCATCACTTTTGTGCCTCATTAAGTAGACATACCCATATCTACTCAAGTCGTCGATAAAAGTAATGAAGTAGTGATAGCCACCTCTAGCTTGGAGAGTCATTAGGCTGCACACATCCGTATGTATAAGGCCTAATACTTCACGTAAGATTCGTAATAAGAAAACTCCTTTTCTTATTTATCTTGAGATAAAAAAAAAGTATGATCCTCCAAGATAGCTTCCAAAATAGCAAGCCTCCTTTAGAAAACACCCAAGACAATCACTAAATAATGGACTAGATTATATTAGTGATTAGATCTTAATATTATTAAGACTACTACCTTAGTAATATGAGAGAAATAATATTTATGATTTGAGAGTTTATTTGCTAGAGAGATGTTAGAGAAATAAGCATGCAAAGTGATAATCAAGTAGTAAAAAATGAGAACAACTTTTGTTCTTATTTATGCTCATGTGTGTCATCCAACACACCCATAATAGGGTGATCATTTACTTATTTTATTCTCTTGCATGTGTGGTAGAGTGTGAGACTTGTTTTGATGATTAAAGTGATTAGCATGTGTCACTATCAAACATGGAACTTGGTGAGTATGGAAAAGAACAAATATTCTTTCCATCACTACCAACAAAATCGGCCCCATGTGGCTAATTATGGTCCATTTTTGATTTTTGGTATTTGTTCCACAAATACTTATTAATCATATGCTCAATTATCTTGTATAATTAAGTGTTAATTTGATTATATAATAGTTATATGACTCAAATTAATAAACAATATGCACTTAACTTTTAAGTGAAATTTTACCATTATATCAATATAGAGTGAGTCCCACAATACCCAGTTAATTTATTTCACAACTCTTTGTAAACATAATTAACTAATTACCTCTACCTCAAATATATACTAATTTAGTAAATTAACGATTAATTACGAAACTAGATCTTATTTAATCATATTAAAATAAGACAGGAATTTATTAGTCAATTATCGTATAATTGAATAATAAACTTAATCGAATTTCAGTTCCAAACTCAATTTCTAACAATTAACTCTCGTACATATCAAATATATGTAATGGGCTAATTAACTGTATCATATACAAATAATTAGTTCTATTATTTGGGTTCCATCCTATAGGTGTGACCGAAAGGGATCAGGTTATCACCGCCGTCATATGACAATAACGTCAAACTCTAGTCAGCCAACCGTTATTGATTTACGTTAATCAACTGACTAATCATATATTTAGTCAATAAATATCCCAATTATATTCCTTAATGAGATTTATTATGTGGCGCACTATTGTGGAGGACACCTACTCCAACAATTCCATCTCACCGTAGTTAGATTCCCGGATCATTAATGTGCACATCCCCCTCGCAGCGGGAGAGCTACGAGAGGCGAACTCGGGGTGTGTTCCGTCTCCCGGCGGACCACCAAAATATTAACCAAGTAACCACCTAAAGTCCAAATCTCCGGACACCATCATCATCATCAACATCAATAAATAACAACAATCACAGTAGCACATCTTATCACAATGAACAGCATACCAGTACTGAGTAGGGAAACCCTACCTTTTCGCAATTCTGCAAGCAATCACAAGTAATCAATCAAATGTCTTCTTCTACAAAGTCTCCTCCCCCTAAACATGCAATAATCATACAATTAATAACTAACCATATTCCCTTTTCCCCAATTCAATTAGGGTTACATAATTCATAATAACTATTAAACACAATGATAGATTACTTACCAAATAATCAACAAGTAAGACAAGATGCAATCCTATCTAGCTATTGGAACGATTAGAGATGATTAAGAGGATTTTTGATTGTTTAAAACTTTTAGGGTTTTATTATGAGAAGCCAACTGACGGAATAAACTTTTAATACCTCTTAATTATCTTTAATCAAACCGCCCGATAAAACCCGTCAGACCGGTGCACTCGGGTGAGTGCAAGAAGCAATTGGTCGAGTACACCGTACTCGGTTGAGTGCACGCTCACTCGGCCGAGTGCCAACTAGGCATAAGGCTGCCTAACTGACACACCAAGTCACTCGGCCGAATATGCCTCACTCGTCCGAGTACACAACCCACTCGGTCGAGTACCCCATACTCGACCGAGTACAAGGTACTCAGAAATACGGAGTATTATAGTTGGAGGCAGATGCCATTACTTTACTCAAACGGATTCAGAAATGCTTTGTATCCTAGGATGCCGGAGATCGTGCTGTTGTTAATATTTTCACTAGAATTTGCTTCGCTATCGCTAAGGGATTGGGTGCCCATATTGTGTCTTGGCTGCCCACTAATTACTTGTAAATTTTGATATTTTACTTTTAATAAAGGAAGCCCCGTTTTTATAATAATAATAATAATAGTAGTAGTAGTAGTAGTAGTAGTAGTAGTAGTAGTAATAATAATCCCAAAAAAGACACACTGTATGATGGTAGTGTAATCAATCAATAAGTAAAAGTTTTTTAAATGATGATGAATGGCACATTGCTTAATAATTGTACACAAATTCTCATTTAAGACGGACACTATCCGTCTAAAGCTTAAGACGAGTCAAATACATACAAAATCATCCCACTTGTTGTGTAAGAAATTCCAAATTTTTGGTCTTTATTACCATCATGTGATAGTATTTGAGTCGTCTTAAGCTTAAGACAAATTGTGTCTGTCCTAAGCAAGACTTACTGATAATTGTATTAGAGAATATTAGGGAATACTCCGTATTCTACTATGGGTCTCAGTTTACGTAATCCGCGAACCAAGGGGTCTCAATGTCAGACGAAGATTGAATTGCCATAAGACGCTTGTCAGGAAATGAGTCATCAATCGGCAAATTATTTGTGCCATCATCATAAGTAAGCCTAGATAAGTGGTCAGCTACCATATTTTCCGCTCCCTTCTTATCTCGGATCTCTAGATCGAATTCTTGGAGACGAAGTATCCATCGAATTAGTCGCCGCTTGGCTTCCTTTTTGGCTAACAGATCGGTGTATATGATAATTTTCGAACCAAGTAAATAACTTCAAAATTTCTCAGGTGCGTATAGAACCGCCAACATCTCCTTTTCAGTCGTCGCATACTTGACCTGGGCATCGTTCAGAGTTCTACTATCGTAGTAGATAGGATTAATGGCCTTGTTCTTTCTTTGACCCAAAACGACCCCAATCGCATAGTCGCTGGCGTCACACATTATCTCGAATGGCAACTCCCAATCTGGTGATTGAATGATTGGTGCGGTAATCAAGACATGCTTTAACATGTTAAAAGCATCAAGACATTCGTTAGTGAACACAAAAGGGGCATCTTTAAGTAAAAGTTTTGTTAGTGATTTAGCAATTTTAGAAAAATCTTTGATAAACCAGCGATAAAAGCCGGCATGACCAAGGAAGCTCCTAACCCCATTGACATTAACAGTTGGTGGTAATTGCCCTACCACTTGCACTTTAGCACTGTCAACTTGGATGCCCTGATCAGAAACCAAATGACCAAGGACAACTCCCTCAGTCACCATAAAGTGACATTTCTCCCAGTTCAATACCAGATTAACCTGTATACATTTCTGCAAAACTTTGTCATGGTCAGCAAGACAAGAAGAAAAGGAAGACATAAACACTTAAATCATCCTTGAAAACCTCCATAATAGACTCAATGTACTCAAAATATATTCCCATCATGCACCTTTGAAAGGTGGCAAGGGCATTACACAAGTCGAAAGGCATCCTGCGATATGCAAAAACGCCATAAGGGCAAGTAAAGGTGGTCTTTTCCTGATCATGAAGATTAATAGGGATCTGGAAGAACCCTGAATATCCGTCTAAATAGCAGAAAAACTTATGAGATGCTAATCTTTCTAACATCTGGTCAATAAAGGGGAGTGGAAAATGGTCTTTCATTGTAGCGGCATTTAGTTTTCGGTAGTCTATGCACATCTGCCAACCAATCACTATCCTAGTAGGTTTCATTTTTCTCTTTTTTTTACCATAGTAGTCCTCCTTTCTTAGGAACTACTTGAACCGGACTCACCCATTGTGAATCAGCAATGGAGTAAATAATGCCAGCATCAAGGAGTTTCATCACCTCCTTTCTCACCATATCCTTCATATTTTGGTTCAGCCTACGTTGACCTTAGGCACTAGGTTGATGACCCTCCTCAAGGTTAATCTGGTGCATACAGAAATCTGGACTAATTCGCTTCAGATCATCCACACTGTACCCTAAGGCATGTTTATTTCTTTTCAAAACTACGAACAGAGCATCAAGTTGGTCTTTATCTAATGATGAACTGGAAATAACAGGACGTAACTCAGTCTCATCTACGAAAACATACCTTAGATAAGAGAGGAGAGGTTTAAGCTCTAGTTTGGTTACCTCAACAGCATAAGAAGTATCGACCAAGCTAAGTATCGTAGCACTCTTGTCTTAGGAAGCTCTGACATCTCCAAAGGAACTTCAAACACACCTATCTCTGCATCATAGAAATTCATTTCATATGCACATGAAGCTAAACACATCAAAGCCTCAAACGAGTCCTTTATTAAGGAACCCGACCAAATATCGTCAACAATATCATCGATAATATCAATAGCATAGCAATAAGCCTCTATCATAGGTTTGGTTATATCATTATAGAGATTGAAAGTCACTTTATCCCCTACCTCCAAAGTCAGTTTACCGTTCTTGACATCTATTACTGAGCCAGCAGTATGAAAAAATGGTCTTCCCAAAATAATTGGGATATGTGTATCCTCAGCCATATCAAGTACGATAAAATCAACTTGTATAAATAATTTTCCTATTCTAACCGGGACATCCTCTAAAACACCTAAAGGACGCTTAACTTACCGGTAAGCCATTTGGAGGGTTACACTAGTGACTTTAAGAGTCCCCATAATCAATTTTTCACAGACTGAATAGGGCAGGATGCTAAAGCTAGCTCGTAAATCACACAAATCAGGCTGAACAACAGATTGGGTCGATCGACCTGT
Source organism: Heliosperma pusillum (assembly GCA_022085475.1). Lineage (NCBI taxonomy): Eukaryota > Viridiplantae > Streptophyta > Magnoliopsida > Caryophyllales > Caryophyllaceae > Heliosperma > Heliosperma pusillum. Next base: position 75,693 of record JAIUZE010004618.1, on the reverse strand, counting down.
TGATGAGGTCGGTCGACCTGTGTCTGGGGTTGATCAACCTGGCAATAATACAGAGTTTTTAGTTGATGAGCTCGATCGACCTTGCTCCTGGGTCGGTCGACCTGCGAGTGAATCAGTTCGATTTCGTTTTCATCCTCCTTAGTCTCTTCTCTTGCAGCTCTTGCTTCATTCTTTTCACCTATAATGTGATTTCCTTTGTCCATCCCATCAGCAATCAATGGCATTTCCGAGCCATCGTAAGATAAACCACTCCTTAGGTTTATGGCATTAGCTGTATAGTGTGGTTGGTTCGGCTGAGATGGTAAAGAATCGGGATGCCTAATAGCTTGCTTTGTCGCCAATTGGGCCATTTGGGTCTCGAGCATCTTTATTGATGCATCCTTGGCTTGCTCGTTCTTGTTATATTGTACCATGAAAGATTGAAACATGGATTTAAGTTCTGCGGTTTCACTTGGTACAATAGGGGTTGTTATTGTGGAGAAGGAAAAGATTGTGCCTTATGGTGGAGGAAACCGCCTTGTTGTTGAATGCGATGTAGTGGGGTATATATGCATATGTTGTTGTTTTTTTGGAGGTGTGGGGTTCAAAACATTCTGACTTTTCCAAGAGAAATTAGGGTGTTCCCTAGTTCTTTCATTGTAATAGTTAGAAAACGGACCAGTTTGCTTGTATTGTTGAAAAGTAAGCACTTGCTCTTTCTCTGCCATACAATCAGCTGCGGAATGCTCATCATCCCCACATCTCTCACAAGTAGATTTTTGTTGCCTCATAGCATTAACCGTTTTTTGGCCCCCCGAAACCTAACTTATCTTCAAACCTAGCATTCATAGCTTCCAATTGCGCGGCAACCTCACTAGATTCACCGCTACCTTTGCGCACACGTCCCTTTGGACTCTCGTATTACGTTGTATGTGTAGCCATTTCCTCAATAATGGTCCAACCTTTATCATCATCAATATTCTTCTGGAATCTTCCATTTGCAGCGGAATCAAGGATAGACCGATGATTATCAAACAATCAATCGTAAAATTGGTTGCAAAGGAACCATTGCTGAAATCAATGGGGAGTGATAAGGCTAAAGTAGCGTTCCCTATCAAAATAAATCCTAACGCAATACTAACTAATAGTCAGTGACAAGTAAGGTATCGAATCCACAGGGAGGCGGTAATAATCTATTTGCTAAAACTAAGTTCGTCTTAAAGTAACAAATTCTTGTAGGTTTGGTTTGTGTTTCTAAACTAATTGCAAATAATAACAATAAAAGGTGAAAACAATAATATTAAAAGTCTAGAGTCTCAGGTTCACTAGGATTATTATTCAGGGATAGAGGAAAAATCAATTAATCATGCAATAAAGTTATTTATGGTCACAAGATCGGTCGATTCAATTATGCCCTTTAGATCTACAATTTAACATGCGATCGCTATCATTAAACGACTTCTATTCAATTATCGTAGCCTATGTTAGTCTTAACCCGGTCGGTGTTAATTCTAATTCGCGAGACTAGTTAGTTAATCCTGGCCAGTAATTAAACAACTAGATTTAAAACGATAATCAAACGATAACCATGTTATTACAATTCAATCGATTATTCTACCCCTTCTAACAATCCTAGATCCCCTTTCAACACTAGATAAAGATTTAGATTAATAATACTAACAACAATCAAATTCATGTGAGACATAATTAAAAGCATAAGAAAGAAAAATAACTAAATAATTAAAATAACTAAAGATTAAAACTTGAATAACAATGTAGAATAATTACCGATTAAAAGATTGAAAGATTGGAAGATATTCCGAAATTTGGAGCAATCCGATAACTAATAATAATACTAGGGTTTTCTAGAAGTTTCTGAATAATTAAAAGCGTAATAAATAATAAGGTACGAGTTTTCTATTTATATTACACAATAATCTGATATTAATGAATTTTAGGAAAATTCGGAATCCTGGGGATAATCGATCGAGTATTATGCTGCGCCTCGATCGAGTACAGGATAACTTGATCGAGTGTTCCTGTTGCTCTTTTGTTTCTTCTTAGCACGACTCGATCGAGTTTTCTGGATACTCGATCGAGTGTCCTGTTTTGCTCCTCTTCCTGCTTTGTTCATTCTTCTTTCAACTCGATCTCCGTGCCAAGGCACGTATGGGAATGTGGGGCTAAGACCGGTAGTCGCAACGACACTTATCAAACCAATCCTACAATAAAAATACAAACCAAACCCAACTAGAGAAATCATCTCAAAATTGACAACACAAGAGAGATATCAACAATACTCTCTAAAAATGGATTAGAATCTAGTAAATTCCCTTTCATTATCCCTTAAGCAAATCAATTGAAGCAACTTATTATTATTTTTTTCTTTCTTTTCCATCACTTTTTTTTCGATTTTTCTTTTCTTTTTCATTTTTTCTTTTCTTTTTCTTTTGCTTCATACAACTTTTCTCAACAAAGGGAATAATACACAATTGCTAACAGAAACTTACTACACCCACTTTGACAATAAAAGTCCCAACCCAACCATAGTAGCAAGATAGGCATGAAAAATAAGCAACTGCGACTGTCCCGAAAGGTAGGCAAATTCTAGGAATGTAGCTATTGGATGGGTTATAAAACAGGCTACAAATGCTCAAATGGGCTAAACATAAAGAAATCAATAATAAGGGTATAAACTCAAGTCTTTTTGGCTATGTGAGACTTATTTTAACAAAAAGAATCGCCTTTCCTCATGTACTTTATCAAATGAACGCGTAAAAGTATCAAGAAACTAATGTCACATTTATGCAATTTGATGTTACATATTCCACAAGGAGTACCACACTCAAGCCTAAAGACAATAAGACCAGTTTATTAATGTTCCTGGCCTAGGAAGCTCTATAGACTTCAGAAATTTAAGTGGTTTACCAACATAATATGTCAAATCTAATTAGCAAAAGGCATGTCAAATACGCTCAAGACTAGATCAATGAGCTTTGTTTTAAGTCTAACAAGTCAAAATAATGTACATGGATGACTAAGACGGGATTCAAATGCAAAAGCAATGCAAATTATCATCATTGAAATTCAATTTCACCAAGACTCAACTCAATAAAATAAAAACATGTTTTTGGATTTTATGATTTTTCAATTTTTTTTTTGTTTTGTTTTTTTGTTTTTTTTCTAAACACACTATGCATAAATAAACACACAACATAAATAAAGACTCTCCCCCAAACCTAAAAGGGAAAACCGGATTAGGAGCCTGTCCTTTTCCTAGAATTCCATGACTCGGGAAAAGATCCCTAAAAGTCCCCTTTTGGGGGGAGCTCATATCCGCACCTGTACCTTGTTCAACTGCTTCAGCTTCAGCTTCAGAAGCAACTGCTTCCTCGGAAAATTATATTCTTGAATATAAATTTATAGAGTGGAAATCTTCTTTATATGAATTGCTAGTGGTAGAATATTATTCTCGTCGGACTTAGCCCTAACTAAAAAACAAGGCGAAAGGGTTCGAACAATCTGGCCCTTTATCAAATTGACTTTAAGGATTAAAGTCAGGGGTTTGATAGGAATTTTATCCCACTCATAATATTCTTTCCCATATCGGATCTAACTATTACCGGGGACTCAACATCCCAGTTTGCTAATGCAAATTCCTTGTCTATGGTAAAAGGGCCCTTTCAAGTCTTTTGAGTCAGTTCGGGGATACCAGGCCGTGTAATGCGCGCCCTTTTACTAAAATGGGTTGGCGGGAATTTTTCACCTAAAAGGACTTAAATTCCTAAATGTTACCCTTGTCTTTTTTGGAATCGAGGTGGTGGTGGGGAAGCTGCTGGTACTAGTATCGAAACCATAAGGGGCGTTTACGCTGGTACTGAAGCTTTGATACTCGTTCCTACGCAGCATTTCTGTACTTATTCATTCAGCTTCTTTCTTCACTTCCTGTCGACTTTGCAGGATCAAAATGAATTCCGATTTAACGAACGGACGTGCTGCAACCTAGGGATCACCAGGCATCTCTTTCGCTCTATAGGGGTCGAGGGGGCATAGCACAATTCTTCTTGGAGGAAGGTTGATTTGCGATCTATTATCCTGCATTTCTAGACCCCACCGAAAGTAGAATGAGATAGGGAAAGAGCTTTGATAAGTAACCAAGCGGTTCATGCCCTTTTCTCATGATCGTACCTGTCCTCCGAAAAGTTTCATCCAAAAGTGTATTTCAGTACTGAAAAGCAGGTTATGTCCAAAATCCTCGGCTTGGAGCAACTTTTTCATCAAAAAATCCAGGGACAGGTGCTAAAAAGCCCACCTTATCTAAGTAATTACCTTAGTAAGAAAGAAAACAGGAATGAGATCAAGGCAGAAAGAAGTAGGCAGACTAATTATGTCACAGTGTCCTCAATGTGACGCTACAACATAGCAATCACACAACACATCCAACAACAGCAGCCTAAAGGACACATCTAACAAAAGGCAAGGGGAAAAATAAAACGAAAGAAAATACAAGGATAGATGGTACAGTTTGAAAAATCCGCATGATCAACCGAACTTTAAATATCAATTGCCCACACTGGCATAATCAAAACAGCTTAGTGCCCTCAAAAGTAGATCGAAAATATGTGCATGTGCTAGACATAGGCATAAGTAGCACTAAGAAATAATTTGATCATATAAAAATATTGCGAGGGACCGTCGCAACTTATCATGACCAGTAGAAGGTAGAGTATCAAAAATTAGTATAAAAGGTAAATAAAGTGGTTTATTATATCCCAAATCAGTCTCAATGGGAAAATAATAAAATACCTCCACCTTTTTAGGATTAGTCATTACTCGATAAACCTCCTTGCTCTCTTCCTCGTCCCAAGATCTTATTGGAGCTTCAATGGTGTTGGACAAGGGAGGGATCTCAAGAGCAGTCTTCTCCAAAGGGTTAGAAAGACAGTCAATAATAAGAGGATCAACAATGTCAATCATATTGCAAGTGTCTTCTACAATAGAATTATTAGGTGAATTGTCCAAATTGAATGTTATTGTATCATCTCCCACTGTTAGTGTGAGTCTCCCATTCCTAACATCTATGACCGCCCCAGCTGTGTGCAAGAATGGTCGTCCTAAGATGATAGGAGTTCGATTATCCTCCGCCATATCTAAAACAATAAAGTCAACTGGGATAAAATAATTTCCTACTCTAACTATCACATCCTCTAAGATACCCATATGACGCTTAATAGATCGGTCAGCAAATTGTAGGGTCATATTAGTGAATTAAGCTTACCCATGTTAAACTCTTTGTATATTGCATACGGCATCACACTAACGCTAGCCCCTAAGTCACAAAGGGCGTTATCAATACACAAAGGGCGTTATCAATACACAAAGGACCTATGTTACAAGGAATAGAAAAACTCCCTGGATCTAGCTTTGGCGGTGATTGACTTTGAAACATGGCGCTCCACTCCGCAGTGAACGCAACAGTCTCAACTTCATAAAAAGACCGATTCCTTGTTAATGTCTCCTTCAGAAATTTTGCATAACCCGGCACTTGATTGATCAACTCAGTAAATGGTGCACTAACTTGCAAGTTCGTTACTACCTCCATAAAGTTCCCAAATTGTTGATCTAACTTGGACTTATGTAATCATTGAGGAAAAGGGAGAGCAATTTTAATGGGCTCGACTTCTTTCTTCTTTTTCTCTAATTCGCCGTCTTCATATTCTGGTCTTAAGGTCACTCGATCGAATTTTTGATGTACTCGATCGAGTGAACCAAAGGCCATGGCGTTTTCTTTCTCAGAACAGGACACTTGATTGAGTATGGGGTTCACTCGATCGAGGGACTTTAAGACCGGCAAATTTTCAGCTTCAGAGGAAGACAAGACGCTCGATCGAGTTCACCAGTATTGGTGAACTCGATCGAGTGTCTTTTACACGGGGTGATTTTGCCTCGGCTTTATCACTCGTGCTTATATCATCTTGTCTTGGCATTGTCGGATTTTTATACTGAGTCCCATTCCTCAAAGTTATTGAATTTACTTGTTCATGTGGGGGTTGTCCTTAAGAAGGGAGATTTCCCGGTTGCTTTTGTGGATTTTGACCTGACAATTGGGCAATTTGAGTATCTACCATCTTATTGTGAGCAAGCAATTGAGATATTTGGGCATCTTGCTTTTGTTGTATCATGAGGCTTTGTTGCAACATGGCTTTCAATTCCGCCATATCATTATTTTAATGTGGTTGTGGTGGAGCTTGTTGAAAGTTTTGACCCCCTTGACAGTTATAATTACCTTGTTGAGAATTTCGATTTTGAGGAATCACATAGGAGGAACCTTGTTGTTGTCATGGTTCCGGGGTAGGATTTAGAACGTTTTGACTTCGATATGAGAGGTTTGGATGCTCCCTTGTCCTCTCATTATAGAAATTAGAGTACGGTGTACCTTGCTTACAGGATTGAAAAGTAAGTAATTGATCAATCGAACTCATACACTCAACCGCATTATGCCCCGCGGTACCACATCTCTCACAAGTTGGCTCTTGTTGAACCATGGCATGAACCGTTTGCTTATTTCCCAAAGATTCTGAAGGTTTCAATTCTGTAATTTGGGCAGTCAATGCCTCCAACTGAGCTGCAAGGACACTATCTGAACTACCCCCTCTCACATTACCCATGGGGTTACCATACTCAGCAGTGTGTGTAGTCATCTCATCAATTAACTTCCAGGCATGAGCATCAGTTGTATTATTTTGAAACCTCCCCTTGGCAGTAGAATCTAACAAAGCTCTATGATCATCATACAACCCATTATAGAATTGGTTGCATAGGAACCAAGTCTCAAAACAATGATGTGGGACAGATTTCACTAGTTTCTTGAAGCGAATCCATGCCTCGTGTTAATTTTCAGTGGGACTTTGATTGAAACTTGTAATTTGACCCCTCAAAGCATTGGTTTTCTGTGGTGGGAAGTACCTCTTGTAGAAGGCAAGAGCTAGAAAATTCCAATCAGTGATACCCATTACCTCCATATCTAATTCACCCAACCAATCTGCTGCCTCATCCCGTAGAGAAAAGAGGAAGAGCACCGGTTTCACTTGATCTTGTGTTACTCCAGTTTTTAAGGGAATTGAGCAATAATAGTTAGTGAATTTCTCCATATGTTTCGCAGGATCCTCATTAGAACCCCCTCCAAACATGCTTCGCTACACCAAACTGATGTAAGACGGATGCATCTCAAAAGTACCATCAACAGTAGTAGGGAGTTTGAATCCTTTGGTGATGGATGAAATAGTGGGTTCTGAATGGTTGGCTAGAGTAGTCATGGTTGTTGTAACGGTAGAAATAGAAGTATTCTCTTCTAAGGATTGATTTTATGCAACAAATTCAGCGTAGACGGAGTCAAGCGTACTAAAGTCTTATGCATGACGGATTCCTTCCAAAAGTTTCGTCTAATACGGAGAGTCTTTTCTGGTTCGGGATCGAATGGCACGAGCTCGGACCTGAGAGACCTGGGAATAAACTAACACTAAATGTCGCCTCCCTGGCAACGACGCCAAATTTGATAAAGGTAAAGTCGTGTTCCCTAAATCAAAATAAATCCTAACTCAATACTAACTAATAATCAGTGACAAGTAAGGTATCGAATCCACAGGGAGGCGGTAATAATCTATTTGCTAAAACTTAGTTCGCCTTAAGGTAACAAGTTCTTGTAGGTTTGGTTTGTGTTTCTAAAATAATTGCAAATAATAAGAATAAAAGATGAAAACAATAATATTAAAAGTCTAGGGTCTCAGGTTCAGCGATTGCTATCATTAAACGAGTTTTATTCAATTATCGTAGCATATGTTAGTCTTAATCCGGTCGGTGTTAATCCTAATTCGCGAGACTAGTTAGTTAATCACGGCCAGTAATTAAAGAACTAGATTTAAAACGATAATCAAATGATAACCATGTTATTGCAATTCAATCGATTATTCTACCCCTTCTAACAATCCTAGATCCCCTTTCAACCCTAGATGAAGATTTAGCTACTCATATTAATAATACTAACAACAATCAAATTCATGTGAGACACAATTAAAAGCATAAGAAAGAATAATAACAAAGTAATTAAAATAACTAAAGATTAAAACTTGAATAACACTGTAGAATAATTACCGATTACAAGATTGAAAGATTGGATTATCTTCCGAAACTTGGAGCAATCCGATAACTAATAATAATACTAGGGTTTTCTAGGAGTTTCTGAATAATTAAAAGCGTTATAAATAATAAGGTACGAGTTTTCTATTTATATTACACAATAATCCGATATTAATGAATTTTAAGAAAACTCGGAATCCTGGGATACTCAATCGAGTATTAGGACACTCGATCGAGTATTATGTTGCGACTCGATCGAGTACAGGATAACTCGATCGAGTGTTCCTCTTGCTCCTTTGCTTCTTCTTAGCACGACTCGATCGAGTTTTCCGGATACTCGATCGAGTGTCCTGTTTTGCTCCTCTTCCTGCTTTGTTCATTCTTCTTTCAACTCGATCTCCGTGCTTATCGAACACGCGGTGTTCATTATCATCTAATTGTTCCGCAAATGCATCAAATCTGCATTAAAACACCAAAAGGCGGCAGTATCGACATTCTAAAAAATATGACATTTAATTGTTCATTTAAGCATTAAAAACTGTCACTAAAGTGACTTAGGGAATGCAAAAACATGTATATAAATATGAATCATTAGTGAGGAATAGAGCAAACCAGCCTTTTGAATCGAGTTCAGACTTCATTTAAATCTTCAGTCGCTAATTGTTTGAAGCTAGTAATCTGCCCCCTTAAAGCATTCGTACGCCAAGGAGGATAATATCGCTTGTAGAAAGCTAACGCAAGTGTGTTCCTATCAGTTATTCCCGCGTATTCCTTGTCTAAATATCGGTACCACGCACGAGCATTATCCCTCAGAGAGAAAGGATAATACTTCTTTCACCTTTTCAGCTGTCACCCCATCGGTAAGCGGAATAGTAGAGCAATAGTCTATAAAAGTCTCCATATGCTGACCAAGGTCTTCACCTCCTCCATCCTCGTATTGGTCTCGCTCCACTAAGTGAACGTAGGAAGGGCGAATGTCAAAAGTACCATTATTCCCTATCGGAAGTGAGAATCCCTTAGGGATAGAGGCGAGTGTACGCTCGGAGTGGCTTTCTATATTAGGCATGATTGTAGTAGTAACGGAAGAAGTAGAAATATCCTCTTCAAAGGACTGACTTTCTGCTACGAAGTCTATGTAAAATGAATCAAGCACAAAAATTACGTCTAGCTCGGAGGGTCTTTTCTGGTTCGGGGTCAAACGCTACGAGCTCGGACCTTTGAGACCTGGGCATAAACAAAACTAAAGGAAAGGAATTAGAACGGTCTCAAGGAACCAAAAGTTCCCTGAGACAAGACAAACTAAAATAAAACACATAATTTATCACCGTCTCCCCAGCAACGGTGCCAAAATTTGACAGGCTAAATCGCACACCTATCAAAGATAACCAACTGGTCTCTAACTAATATAGCTAGGAAAGTCAGGATCGTATCCACATGGAGACTAAACAAATTCTATTTGCTAATTAATATTTTGTCTAAGTAACAATCAGGTTTGTTTGAATTTGTGAATTAAACTAAAACTACGAGCAAAAGAGTAGTAAAATAAAGGAGAAACTATATAGAGAAGAAAATAATAGGGTCGCTGGTTCATTATGGAAAAGTAGGGCACGATACGGGTCGCAAATCAATCTAGTAAACCGATCGACCTCAGCCTATAGAAGAAGGCTTCTCTTCGTTCTTCTATGATTCAATCTGTAGCGACGATTCCGCAAGTTCCCGGCACTTCCAAACGTCCTTCCGAGCTGCCTTAGCAGTAGAAACTCGATCAAGCAGCTCCACATCTTCAAGAATGTTGGGTAAGGTCCTAAAGCGCATGCTTTGAGTACTTTCCTGCATAAACCGACATACAATATCCAAGTAGCAAAAACGGGGAGAAACAAATGACTCTAAAGAGTGGACTACAAAAGCTAAATGTAATGCAAATTAGATTAATACGTGTATATAAAATGCACTTATCACAAAGCAAAACAATCCCTCATTTCTTACTTAGACAGACTTTAACTAGCAAATGGATTTCGATAGTTTCCCTGTGGATACGAACCCGACTTCCCTAGCTATATTAATTACCAGTTGGTTATTTATGAAAGGTTGCGACAGCCTCATCATAGTCATCAACATATATACAGAAGTGATGAAATAGGTAACATGAATGATATAAAAATACTAGCTTTGTGGACTTTGACAATTCACTTGTTGTGCAGTGAATATCAAATACAAAGTAACATTAGTGCAATTTATCTTATTCACCAAATCCAATACAAGTAACATAAATTCTCATTTGTGACAGGGTAACCCGTCGTAAGTTTAAGACGGGTCAAGTCCCCCTCACAAAGAGCAAGTGGGGGGCTTCATTTACGCCCCCCCCCCCCCACTTGCTTTTTGTGAGGGGGACTTAACCCGTCTTAAGCTTGCGACGGGTCGCTCCGACGCAAGTAAGACTTGATGTACCAGTAATCGCATTCCCTTTTTATTACTCACCTATTACACATGCTCATAAAACAATGAAATACAACATTAAAAGATGCGGTAATAAGTTTTCAAGTGGACTCACACAAGATAACCCTTGCCCAAATACACCCAAGAGCACTAATAATAACACCAAATGAGCGAGGCTAGCATTTATGTCACATAAAGGTTAAAACCAAATAAATAGAGAACAATATACAAATTCTACTCATAAAGATGTAAAGTTTAAACCAACTTCACAAATAAATGAGCTTGTCAAAAAAAAAATTCCACAAAAATTTATTTATTTATTTGCGTCCAAATGAAGTATGCACTAGTTGAGCAAATAAAATATAAGAATTACCAATTCAAACATACATTCATCCAATATAAAAGATTAATACAAAGAAATTATATTAAGTAGAAAATAAAGGAAAATTGGAGGTTCTTACAATGCTATGAAAGTGGAAATAAGACAAACTACACCAAGATTAGACGAATTAGCCTTCCATGATGTCAAATGACCCAAGAATCAACCAAAGTGATACTACAAAACGATAAAGATTAAATTTTTGAATTTTCTAAATTGATACGAAAATCATGTGATAATAGATTTAGATAATGAGATCTAAAATTCCAAAATATCTTCTATCTATACTAGCACAAAAAGTTAGGTTTAACTTCCTCCCTTAAAACACAAGTCTTCAAATTAAGAGAGCAACCCACTCGGTCTTAACACACACTGTGCACCACCGCGTAGTCTGCGCAAGTGTTGGGCGAGGATTGCTCAATTTTCTTCAATGCTTGACTTTCTCTTTAATTTGACCCAATTTGGCTTAACTTGCTTTGAAATTGACTTTTATTGACTGAGCTTGACTCCCTTTTCATTGACCCCCAATGAACGAGCTCGTGCTTGACTTTGACTTTTTTTCGTTGACTTGCTTTGACTTTTGCAGTTTGATTTTTGTTGACTTGAGCTTAACCTATACTAAATTGTCTAAACGCCAACCTCCCAAGACCAATCACACAATTAATACAACACAACAAAATCACATACAAATACAATGTACATACATACGCAACCCGACACAAAATATAGCCCAAATTACAAAAATAGAATAAAATGATAGAAAAGCTAATCTATACTATATATATAATCCGGAAACGATGGGAATGTAGGATGTCACTTACCAAGGTCCCCCTAGGTAAGTAGGAGTTCTGACAGGCTAAATCGCACACCTATCAAAGATAACCAACAAGCCTAAACTAATGCAATGAAGGAAGTCGGGATCGTATCCATAGGGAGACTAAAGAAATTCTATTCGCTAATTAATAGTCTGTCTAAGTAACCAATGAGGGTTTTTATTGTTTGTTTTCTAAACTAAAAGTAGTAAAGGAAAGAGAAATAAAGGAAGAACGGAGAAATAAAGGAAGAAAGTGGATTAAAATATAATAAGAGAAATAGCTAGGATATCGGGTCACCACGGTCAACGACGGTAAATGATACAATTAAAAGGTTGACATAAACATGCTCCGAATGGTAAGGGATAGTTCTTTTCGATCTACTATTCACCCTAGAATTACTAATTTAGCTTTCGCTCTAATTAGGGTATTCTATTGTTCGCTACAAGTCTCTACCTTTTCCATATCTTACGATCTATGTCAAGGTTTAACAAACTAGTAGATCGGTCACATGCATTTAACCAATTTACTAACAATTAATACAACGATTAACAAAACAAACCAATAATTATGATTTAACTAAAAACGTAACAATAAATCATCGCATAACCGTAATTTCCCTAAACCCTAGCATAGAAGAATTAGCTATGCATAATAGATCTAACAAAATTAATTATAAGAAATAGAATTGAATTAAACATGATAAAAGAGGATGAATTACTATTAACAATTTAATCTAATAAGCAAAGAAGAACGAAAAAGAACAAATAACAAAGGAAGAAAAATAAAGAAAAAGGAATTAGAAAGAAGAGAACAAGTTTCAATACCAAAAGAAAGGAAGAAAAATTAATTCTCCAATCTCAGATCCAAAGTTGCTCCCAGAAACGTATCAATATTTTACAGTGTAAAAGATATCTAATTATTGTCTATTACAAAAGGTTAAATAATAAAACTCTCAAGTAATTAGAAATAATGGGCCGAAACATCAAAGTTTATTTTCGGCTAAAACATAAAGCAGTCGATCGACTACTTAGGCTGGTCGATCGACTAAAGGAGAAATTCTGTCAGCTTAGTTCTCAAAAATAGTCGATCGACTTAAACAACTGTCGATCGACTAAACACCAAAACTAGTCGATCGACAAATAAAGCTGTCGATCGGCTATTCCCAGTACTGCACGCCAGTCTTCACTCTACTTCAATGCATCCTCTCTCGTTCCTGCGCATCCCAAGGTGACGGTTCCCGAGCATGACTCCATTAGTATCCGGAATGCAACTAACACAAAGACGGGATTCGACTCATTTTTGCTCCTTTTAGGCCAACAACCTGTACGAAACAAACAAATTCCCAAAGCATCCGAAACAAGGGAGAATAGTAGCTTTCGCTACTCAAAATGGCATAGAAATGCGTGCAAAAAGGTGAAATAAACGTATAAATTAGGCACGCATCAAACCTCCCCAAACTAAACCCTTGCTTGTCCTAAGCAAGCAAAGACTTAAGACAATAAACTCATCTAATGGAACAAAGAAAAAGCTCAGAAACTGAAAAGTAGTTAGATCAATGATAAAAGAAACTGAACCGTCGACCTTGCAAGACTTGTATATATCGGACTCTTACGGGTCATGTTGGAGTAGGTGTCCTCCACAATAGTGCGCCACATAATAAATCTTATTAAGGAATATAATTGGGATATTTATTGACTATATATATGATTAGTCAGTTGATTAACGTAAATCAATAACGGTTGGCTGACTAGAGTTTGACGTTATTGTCGTTTGACGGCGGTGATCAACTGATCCCTTTCGGTCACACCTAAAGGATGAATCCAAATAGTAACTAATTATTTGTATACGATACAGTTAATTAGTACATTACATATATTCGATATGTACGAGAGTTAATTGTTAGAAATTGAGTTAAGAACTCAAATTCGATTAAACTTATTTTTCAATTATGCGATAATTGACTAATAAATTTATATCTTATTTTAATACGATTAAATAAGATTTAACTTAGTAATTAATCGTTAAATTACTAAATTAGTTGAGGTTTTGAGATAGAGGTAATTAGTTAATTATATTTACAAGGAGTTGTAAAATAAATTAACTAAGCATTGTGGGACCCATTATATATTGATATAATGGTAAAATATTACTTAAAATGTTAAGTACATATTATTTATTTAATTGAGTCATATAATTGTTATTAGAGCTGGCAAGTCTGACCCGACCCGAGTGACCCGACCCGAAACCCGAGCAAAACCGACCCGACCCGACCCGAGAATACTGCAACCCGAAACCGACCCGACCCGACCCGATGACGACCCGTAACCCGTTGACGACCCGAAAATCAGTGACCCGAACCCGACCCGAACCCGACCCGACCTTGACCCGACCCGATATTGACCCGATTAAATTGACGCTCTGACAATTATTAACCTTAATAATGATCAAAATGAAAGTGATTTATTGTTTAAATTGATATGTTTGACTTAATAATGAATTAATTAAACCAAATAATAATTTAAAACTAGATTTAATGGAAAAATATTGAAATATTGCGAAAAAATAACCGGACCCGATTACGACCCGATTCAAACCCGACCCGACCCGATGTATCATTTGACCCGAAAATGACCCGACCCGATAACGACCCGAACCCGACCCGACCCGACCCGGAAGGGTTGTCTGACCCGATACGACCCGAACCCGATACGACCCGAACCCGACATGACCCGACCCGAACCCGACCCAACTGACCCGATTGCCACCCCTAATTGTTATATGATCAAATTAACACTTAATTATACAAGATAATTAACCATATGATCAATAAGTATTTGTGAGACAAATATTAAAAATCAAAATGGACCAAACTAGGCCATAATGGCCGGTTATGTTGCTAGTTACATGGTGATGATTGTTGTTCCTATTTACACTCTTTAGTCACAAATTGAAAGTGACATTTCAAGTAGAAATAATCATCACTTATACTACAACACTCCACTCTAATGCATGTGATCAAATTAAACAAAATAAGAGTCCATTTTTGGACAAGGTGGTCCGGCCAAATGGTCTATATAATGTACAATTGTTGTTCATTTTTCTACTACTTCATTTTGTGCAATTTTACACTTCTCTCTAAAATCCTTCCTCTCACTAAAAACTCTCATATACTAATATTTCCTAAGTATTACTAGTGTAGTAATATATTCTAATATTAGTAGTATAATATCTATCTTATTATCTAGTTAATAATAAGGGTATATTATTTGGGTTCATCTTGGTGCAACTTAGAGAGATCTTCTACTTTGGAGATTACTTGTGTTCATCCATATTTGTAGCTCAAGAACAACAAGAAGGAGTTCTTGTTGTGCCCTTATATTTTCCATATCAATGTGAGGAAATTTCTTCTCTTATATAAATGTCTTTATATTTGCATGCATGTTACATAGATCATTTAAATACTAAATTAACAAGTAATTTAGCAACTAATTAGAGGAGTCTAATTAAGGTCTATGGACTTTCAGGTCACTCATCACTTATTCTAAGCACATGGTGAGAAAATTTGTAAGATAAGAGAGAAAATAGTCACTCACCTAACTGCGACCTATAGGAGCATGCATGCAATTTAACATGATAAATATATACCTCTATCGACCGTACATATGCATTCCAATCAACCTGGACCAAGACACATGCCGAGTACTTACTTATAGTGCGTGGTAAGGTAATTGGGTAAAAAGGGGCAAAATGTTTGGATATATGGAGGTAAAGCCAAGCTAGTACAACCGCAACCAAATAGTACACTCATCCGCCTTATAAACTCAATTCAAGGAGAAATACAATGCCAAATTCGGCACAACTCAAAACACGCAACAAGACTCCCCAAAACATATAAAAACAAGCATGGGAGCAAAAATTCTTTTTTCCCTTTTTTTTTTCTTTTTTCTTTTTTCAACACTCAACAACTCTTTTATTCTCATTTTATTTCTTTTTTTTCGGAGTGTTGATTTTTTTTCTTTTTTTTCTCTTTTTTTTCGCCTTCCTTCTCAAATTAATAAACATCTTCTCATTTCAAAAATGTAATACCAAACTGACAACTAAAACGTACCCATAACAAACGATTGAACTTGCTTGACTGAGGTAGGCTAATTTTGGATTGTAGTTAAAATTTGGGTCAAAATAGGTCAATTTGGCTAGTGAAGCTCAAGGGTAAAATATGAGAAAAGAGGGTTTGCCTCTCCACATGTGTCACCTTCCACAAACCGAATACATACAGGCACAAAGAGGTAGATGTCATGCTTATGCAAATTAATGTTACATGCCTTATAAGGAGTCCTACTCACATCCTAGATGAAACTGATCATGAATATCATCAGTTTATGAAGGCTCTAATTCCTTAGAATGTTTAAGTAGGTTGCCGATATCAAGTCAAGTCTATTCGTTCAGTAAAATTTAATCAAAAACTCGTAAATTGTGCAAATGATTGTGCATGACGGCATTGACAATACAAGGCTTAGACTTAAAATAAAAGCATAGAAGCAGTTTCATCATTGTTATTCAACCGTTCCGACTAGACCTAAATGCAAAAATAAACATGTTTTTGTATTTTTATGATTTTTCAAAAAAAAAAATTGTTTTGATTATTTTCAAGTTAAATAAAGGGTTTTTCTCTTGTGTACCCTCGTGTTTTTTCAGTTTCTACTTTATCCCCCTCCGCTTTTGTAATCCCTCTTTAATACCCCTAATCTTAATTAAAAACTTTAAAACGTGACCTAAACATGATTTTCCGTCTAATGCTCCGTCTATTAGACTATGTGGCATGCTTAGTTGGCAATTGGTAGGCAATGACATGGATAGTTTATGATGAAATGGCACCAGGTAGGCAATGACATGGATTTATACCATAATAACCTCTTAAACCATCCATACTCTTCTCATTTTTCAACTTCCCCTGTTTAAACCCCAACCCAAATTACCCTAATTTCAAACGTTTCCTCAAACCCTAAAAATCCATCAGCAGTTTGTCTTCTCTCTCCTTTTTCTGATCATCCAGGTATATTTGTTTTCATTCTTTTGTTAATATGTGAAGTTTAATTCCTTATTCTTGATCTTCTCCACATGATCATGCATTTTCATAAGTTTTTTTGTTATAATCTGTGTTAAATGTATACAAAAATGATTAAAGATGAAATCGTTTGGCTAAATTTGTTGAAGGACAGTCTTTTTTGTGTGGATTATGGTTGTTGTTGAATTCAAATATGTTGATGTTGTATTATAATTGCAGGATGGAGAATATAGTCTTGAAAATGTATTTTAGGGGTAAATATAAGTGTGTTAAGGTAGATGATACAGATAAGTGTTTATTGATGGATGTTATCAATGACCTTTATGATGAGGCGGAGAAAGTTGCTTTCATCATGCCTGAACATCCTTCTTTAAGATATTGTTACCTGAGCAAAACAATTATATTGAATGATGATAAGGATTTGATGGAAATGTTCAGTAGGTTTGGTGGAAAAAAGCAGATTGATATTTTTATAGGTTCAGACTTTAAACCTTCTACTGTCTTACAAATGGCTAGGAAGTTGAAGTCAACTTCACAACCTGAGAACAATAGTGTACATAATGTTGAGAATGTGGAGCCTGAGAACAATAGTTTGGTTAGAGAATTTAGGAAGAAATTGATGGTGAAGAGAAGGTTAGGGGCCTCTGTAGGAGAAATAACAAGTAATAATGATGTAGTGTCTATACCACCTTCACCCAGAAGAAGTGTGAGGTTGAGTCAGAGTTTGGGTAATGATGATGTGTCTATACCACCTTCACCTAAGACAACACAACCTAGTCAAATTGTGGTCAATGATACCGTGGTCAACTCACCAAGGAGAAGTGTGAGACTGAGTCATAATTCAATGTCACCTTCAAAAGAAAAAGCACCAGTTGAAGAGAACTGTAATGATGAAACTGTAATCATATCACCAAGGAGAACTTGTAAGTTGGGTCAAACTAAGTCTACTCTACATGTTAAATTACCAAAATCCACTGCTATGAAGAGGGGTATGTATACTTCTAAAACTAGAAGGAATATAGAAGTTGGTGAAGGATGTAGTAGAATGGTCACAAGAGGGTTGAGGGTTAATTACGATGTTACTGAAGATTCTGATTCAGATGGTAGTTATAAGCATGTGGATGAAGACCTCTGTGAGGATGAGGATGATGTTAGTGACCTAGAGGAAGAGGACAACCTACTGTGTTCAACACTTGAACATATTGATGATGGTTATGTCCCTTATCAAGAACCTGTGTGGACTGGTAGTGAGAATGATGGCTATTCTGCAAAGTTATGAGAGAATGGTGAATTATATGATGTTGTGAAGTTTGGTGCTATTAGGCTAAGGCATTGGATGCTATTTATGGATAAGGAACACTTTAAAGATGTATTAAGGGATTTTTGTATTCAGGAAGGCTTTTACTTGATAGTGATAAAGGTTGATTGCAGAAGGTACACAGCTGAGTGTGCAACAACGAATTGTGAGTGGAGAATTCATGCAAGTGTTCTTGCTATTGAGAGAACATGGGCCATAAAGTCTATTAGGTCATCAGAGCATGGTTGTGTTGGTGTTAGAACTCACAATCCTATGGCAAGTTCTGTGTGGGTTGCAAGACATCTGCTAGAAGACATTAGGGCTAATCCTGCCATCTCTGGTCCCTCCATTAATAAGCTTCTGATGGCTAGATATGGACTTGAAATGAGGTATTTCACATTATATAAGATGAAGGAGCTAGCATTGAAAGAGATAAACGGTGGACATGATGAGTCCTACAACTTTCTTCCAACTTATGCTGAAATTGTTAAGCAAACCAATCCTGGCAGCCTTGCTTTTTGTAGTTGGATTGAGATGGATAATCCTCAAAAATCATTGCACTTTAAGAGTTTCTTTGTTTCATTCAAAGCTCAATTCATGGGTGTGATAGCTAGTTGTAGGAGTTTGATTGGCGTAGATGGGACACACTTAAAAGGGAATCATGGTGGGGGTTTGGTTTCAGCCATTGCAATGGATGGTAACAATGAACGCTTTCCCATAGCAATTGGTGTTGTTGATTCTGGAAATAAGGACAGCTGGTCCTTTTTCTTTTGGCACTTGAAAAATACTCTTAAGGACAATGAAAGAACAGAGTGGACAATCATCTCAGACAGGCAGAAGGTAATGAGTCAGTTTTGATTTATATCAATTCCATTTAATTAGCATTAATTGTTTTGATTTTATGTAATACATTTGATGACCTTCATGGACGAGTGTTGAACCTGCACTTGAAGAAATTTGGCCTGAAGCATCTAGGAGGTTTTGTGCTAGGCATCTCTGCAATAACTTTAAGACTAAATATCCTGGACTATTGATGCATACCCTTTTCTGGAGAGTTGTGAATGCTACTTCTGAGTATATATTCAAGAAAGCATTAGAGGTTGTTGTGCACACTGCAGGTAGAGGCTGTGGTAGATGGTTTCTAGACCTAGGTAGCAAAGAGCATTAGACAAAGCATATGTTTGATCCTAAAGTTTGTAGTGATGAGAACACTTCAAATTTTGTTGAAAGCTTCAACAGCACTATAGGTGTTCATAGGTGTAATCCTATCTTGAGCCTACTTGAAGGTAACTCATAGCCTATCAATATTGCAACTCATTTTCTTATTCAGTATACATTCTATGATCCTAATGAACTTCTAAATGCAGGTATTAGGAGAATGGCAATGGTGAGACATGCAACAAGGAAACATGCTGCTGAAAACTGGAGAGATGATGGAATCTGCCCTAACATAATGCAAAGGCTCAGAGTACTCAAAAAGGGGATGTTAAGCTTATGCATCAGAATATAGATGGGAGTATAAAGTGTCTGATGGTGGTGCACATTTACCAGTTAATCTGAAGGAAAGAACCTGCAATTGTGGAGCATGGCAAATCAGTGGGATACCATGTAAGCATGGTATAAGAGCAATTTTATTTGCTAAACTGGAACCTGCTGATTTTGTAAGTGACTGGTTCTCAGTTAAGACTTACAAACAGGCTTATGGATTAACAATACACCCCATCCCTGATGTAGAGCAGTGGCATGCACTTGATATGCCCAATTTGGAACCCCCTACCCTTAAAAGATCAATAGGAAGGCCCTCAAGGAATAGGAAAAGAGAACCAGGAGAGCAAAAGAAAGGTAAGAGGTCCATCACCATAAGATGTAAGAAATGTAAATGCCTTGGTCACAACTCCAAGACATGTAAAGGAGGGTACACGGCTAGAGAAAGGGAAGAAATGCAGGGGAAGGTGACAAAGAAGAGAAGCAGTCAAGTCTTGAGGATGACACCAGCCTCAAGCACATTCAAGTCTTTGGATGAGTTGGAGGGAGTCATACTAAGCAGCACTAAAAACACACAAGATGAAAATGTTGCAAGTACTAGCACAGCTGGGAAGAAGAGAAAGACAAACTAGACGAAGACATGTGTAATATGTGTAGGTTTATCTGTTTGTGTAATGACTCATAACTGTTAAAAGTCGATCACTTTTTGGCTAGGAAAACTGTGTGCGATTTGGGTTGAAAACTATTAGATAAGTACCTTTTGTAAGCAAAACAAATGTGGTTCATTAAGGCTTCTTTTTGTAATGAAAACACAGGTTGATGGCTTACATTTGGAATGTTTATTAAAGCTCCTTTTTTTTCACTTGTGTTCATATAGATTCATAGAAATTCATAGACATTGTCATGCTAATTCCAAGAAGATGCAATTCTGGAAAATTTTGGAATTGATAATAAGTAGGATTACAATTCAACTACTTCATAAGAATGACTAATACAAGAAAAACAAACAAACTTAAGATAAACTTCAAATAAAACTTCATAAACTTCGACAAACCCAATATCTCCTCCTTCAAACCTAGAACTTGCTCCTTCATCCCATCTCCTTTAAACCCATAACTTTCTCCTTCATCAACTTCATCTTCAAAAGCTATCTTCAACCTTTTTGTTATAGTCAAATGATCTTCAGTCAACCACATCACAAAATTATTGCAATCTACACATTTAAAATATGCTTTCTTTGGATTATTAATTGACCCGGATATCTTAATGATAGCATTTTTTCCACACCAATTGCAAGCTTGATTCTTAAAATTAAGGCCTTCAATTGGATGACTTTTCCATATTGAAGATGATGTTGACATAAAGAAAAAGATAAAGATGGAGATGAAGAAGTGATTGGGGAAATAAAAAGGGATGAGTGAAGAAGATGGAGATGTGGAAATAAGTGAAAATAGATGTGCAATTAATAGATGGGATTTCTGCAAAATGAAGGGAAAATAAGAATGGTAGAGGAGGGAAAACAAAAGGGAGATTAGAGGGAAAAAAATTGCCAACTAAGCATGCCACATAGTCTAATAGACGGAGCATTAGACGGAAAATCATGTTTAGGTCACGTTTAAAAGTTTTTAATTAAGGTTAGGGGTATTAAAGAGGCATTACAAAAGCGGAGGGGTATAAAGTAGAAACTGAAAAAACACGAGGGTACACAAGAGAAAAACCCTTAAATAAATAATGCATGCAGAAATGCAAAAAATATGAAAGCGAAAATGCAATAAATAATGCAGATGCAATACAAGACAGATGCAAACCCTCCCCAAACCAAATCATACAATGCCTTATTGTGTTCAGCAAACAATCATCAGCAGCAGCAACAAATAAGGGAAAGGGGTGCAAGATTAGATAAATGCATACGGAAGTAAAATATAGGAAATAAACTCACAAATATATATAAAGATGACCTCCCCAAACGAGCAGACAACAAGGGAGGTCGTAGCAAGCTGCTACTAACCAAGTAACCATCACTCTCCTCCTCCTCCTCCGACTCAGCCTGATCATCCTCGTCACTGTCACCCGCCTCCGTGGCTGCTGCTGCGGGTAAGGTTGAGCACAAATATACGATACGGTTTTATTATACGTATCTGATACGATATACGATTTCAATTATACGGATTTCCGTATATCCGATACGAATTTCCGTATATACGATACGGTTTATAAAAAAACCGTATCGGATACGTATCGGTAAAATTTGAAACCGGATATACGGTTTCCGATACGGTTCCTATTTTTAATATAAAATATAAAAAAAAAAATTATAAAACCACTAAAGGTCAAGCATACCCGTGACTCAATCTTATTACTTTTATACATTTTTAACTTATTTGTTCTTATAATATGTGATACTCTTTTAACTTATTAAGAAAAATCATAAAATCACAAAAAAAAATAAAAATAAGGCATAAAATTTTACATAAATTAAATGGAAAACCGGCTACCGGATATACGGTTTCTGAATATACGGAAAATTCGTATCGGATAAGGATACTCAAAATTGAGATTTTTAAAACCGGATATCCGATACGATTTTTAAAACCGTATCGGATATACGGTTTTGCTCACCCCTAGTTGCGGGATGACCACCCACCGGATAGCGATAGTAAGAAGGGTGGGTCCTATCATGTGGTACTCGGCCACTACGGATGTAAGACTCATAGATAGGGAAACCAACCAAGGCATGGTTCATCTGCATCTGCGCTATCCTACTACCTAAATCAAGTAGCACACGGTCACGTTCCCCTTGGTCCATGACTGTAGGGGCACAAAAGCGGGTGGAGGTATAAATTAAGTCAGAAAACCCGGTGGAGGTCTAGTAGGAGCGGGTGTAGATGGCTGTCCCATCTCTCGTTCCTGACCACGACCAGCGGCCCTCCTAGGCAGAGTATAAGGTAAAAGGTACGAGGGGACAGGTGGTCGAGACGCCTTTCGTGCGACAAAAGGAAGAGGGGTCAATAGGGGTAAAGAGTCGCAAGGCAAGTCGCTGAGGTGGCCGTGGAGATCTTCCACGTCCCATCATCTAATAGCCAATTGATGTGACCCAAGAAAAATTTATCAAGCACATAAGCGTTATCTAAAAATTGGTCCTCATGACCAGCGGATAACATACCCCTGGGAAAATCCAGAAATAATTGCTTAGCTATATGAGTGACCACCCCCCCCCCCCCCACCCCCCCCCCCCCCCCCCCCCCCCCCCCCCCCCCCCCACACAGTGGATAGAGCTCAAAATCCTATTGTCAACATTGACGAAGTGCTGAACGACAAGATATGCTATATTAAGCAGAAACGGCCGACCACTATCGATATTCAGATAAACAGCTAAGAAATGAAGCTCATCCGAGTTTACGTTATTAGCTTCTCTCCGTCCAAAAATTTTGCTTGCAACCAAACGAAGCCAATAACGTATAGCCGGATGATGCACAAATAAACCTCGCTTCCTACCATTATGGTGGTCAGTAAGCACATCCCACAGTGGCTTGACCAATTTTCTAGGGGGATCAAAATTCCACTCTCCATGAAGACCAAGTAGAGCACCAAACTCGGTCATGGAGAAGGTAAACTGCCGATTAAAAAGGTGAAAACGGATGCAAGCGGCGTTCGCATTAGGCATAAAATCAGCGAAAGTGAAAATGAAGCTGCTGAAAAATTCGAGTGTAGGGGCTTGATAAGTATATTCCTTCATTTTAATTAAACCCGACATCCCCGTACCATTCAAAATTCCAATAACACTATCGTAAAGACCTAAAGCCACTAGCGTGTCACAATCGAGAAAACGTGAGGAAACAATAAAAGGGTGCGAAAGTGATTCAAACCGACGTTTTTTAGTAAGGAACTCAAAGATTACCTTCCGATAGTCGGGTAGACTATCTAAAGGTTCATGTGGTACCATTGCAGTGTTCTGGTCGACCAGAGCTCCGTCTCTGCCTGAAACGCTCGTTTCGTCTAGTGTCGTCGGACCTGCTGCCTGGCGCCGTGAGGTTTGGCCGGTGGTCATCCTTCGTCTCTTGCCTCCTTCCATAGTTTACCTATCACAAGCAAAGTTGAATTGTTAGTAAATGCAATTTTTAAGAAACCCCAAATCAATTGAAAACTCAAACCCTAATTTCTTCAATTATGATTATTGGGAAGTAGTAGTGAATGATTGATAGGAATTAAAGCAATGAATTTTACTTGTGTGAGTTAGGAATAAGTAGATGAAGAAGGAGATGTGAGATGAAGAGGAGGATGTGAAGTGTTTTGTTGGAATAGAAGAAGGAGAAGAAGGAAGGTGTGTGTTAATAGAACCGGCAATCCCCTATTTGTTTCGAAAAAACTGAGTTTGGTCGATCGACTAAAACTTTTGGTCGATCGACTAAACTTGGAAAACTTTGGATTTTTTCACATTTAGTCTATCGACTCCAACATTCTGTCGATCGACTAAACGTGGAAAACTTCGGGTTTTGGCACATTTAGTCGATCGACAGGAATAGGTGGTCGATCGACTAAATGTGAAAAACTTCGGATTTTTTCACATTTAGTCGATCTACTGAAAATTTATGTTGATCGACTTTTCTGTTGAAACACGCTGCTTTGGTCTGCAATATGCTCACTCTTCCCTTCTTTTTGCGAACTTGCGTGACACGATCTCCTATAAAACACCTTTTCAGCGAAATGTCAGTCCTTCATTTTCACTTAATACTCAAACGAAATTAACAACAAGCACTCATAAGCTAAATTAATAACTAAAAGTAATTCAACACACAAAGCTAAACTAAGCTAGTAGCAAATAATTCAAACTTACAAGCTTATTACAATCCGGGTTGCCTCCCGGTAAGCGCTGGTTTATGAGGTTCCGCTTGACCTTGTTACCTCAATTGGCATGCTCATCAATAGGGTCGAAGTATAACACTTTTGATCATTCCAATAGAATCAGTAGTTCCATAGTAATGCTTTACTTGGTGACCATTTTGTTGGAGCCAGTGTCCTCCACAGTTAGTGCAATAACATAAATAAATCTCTGTAGGTTCACAGGGTATACTTTGTATTGTAATCAGTTGATTAACGTTTATCGATAACGGCTGGCTTGCTAGATAAGTTTGACGTTATTGTCATACAGATGGCTGTGATCAACTGGTCCCTAAAAGTCACACCTAAAGGATGTGATTGAGAGATGTGATTATTTGAGAAAATAATCATATTGATGCCTTATTAAATGACTAAAAGGTTAGTCGGTGTTTTTGACTAAAAGTTAGTCAATGTGATGATGATATAATATTTAATAACGATCTAATCATGTAGGCTAAGAAGACGAATTAACCTTTGTAATTCGTATATTGAGATAAAGGTTATATTTAATTGTTGTATATAATGTAAGCTAATTAAACATAAACCGTTATAATTAATTGGAAAATTATAAATATACGGATATTTATAATTAATGATGTATTATAATGTCGGTCTTTGACTAATGACGATTATAATATATTACATTATATTAGAAGCTAAAATGACCGGAAAAAGTGTCCAGATACACTCGGGTTTTTCCGGTCAATGGGTAGTTATTTGAGGAGACTAAATCTCCTCATATATGACCTAGTAGTGCCGTGAGATCAAGGAAGAGGAGAAAAATAATTCTAACCTAATTCTATTCTCTCACTTGTGCCTCCATCACACACTAAACACAAAAAACCTAAAAAGTTAACAGTAACTTTTGAATCATCTTTCTAGCAAAGGAGAAGGGCATATCTCGATCTATCTTCGGTGAGACAATTAGGAGGATATCTACTTTGATATCTGTTCTTAGGCCGATTTTGCTAGGACCAAAGGTTTAATTCGTTTTCTCTATATTTACATTGTTTTCATATTTATGACTCGCAATTCATATTATATAATTTTGTTATAATCCTAAATTTTAAGGGGATGTAAACAGTTATTTCCCACAAGTGGTATCAGAGCTTTTGGCTACAAAATTATATTATATGCTTTTCATTTTTATGAAATATAAATTTGAGAAAAAAAAATAATTATACCGGGAAAAAAAAAATTTTGATATAGCTGTTTTTTTTATGGGGCCGTGTGATTTTTTTTAGGGTTTTGTTTTTTCCATTGTTGATTTATTGATATTGTTATTTTAAAAGGTTAAAATTCAATATAATAAATTTGTACTTGTTTTAATTTGATAAGGATTAGATTAAAATAAGATGGAATTGTTTTGATTTTTTGTTGTTGCTATTGTTTTCGGACTCATTGTTTTAAATTGATAATTTTTGTATAATTATTCAATTTTAATGATGTTCAAAGCGATTGTGATTAAATGAATATAAGGATAATCGATTTAATCATGATTTAGATGTTCATTTTAAAAGGTTAAATTGAATAATCTAGTTTGAATCAATATTTAATAACGATTAAATATTGAATTTTGTACCGATCTAGCAATATAGGCAACACCGAAAAAAACTTTTTTGCAGTATATGCTGCCCGTGTTTCTGTTCACTGCTATAAAAAAAAAATTAATTCTGTTTTTTAAAAAAAAAAGGCAGCAGCAGTTTGTTTTTTTTTATTTTGATTTTCGGTTTTTTTTTGTTATAAACCGAGAAGGAAGGTAGTGAAAAAAAAAAAAAAATTTGGTACTGGTACTGTTCACGTGAACAGTGATCAGTAAGAAAAAAAAAATTTGTTTGTTTTTTTTTATGACATTATAAAGATAATGTTTGTTTGTTTGTTATTGTGAAAAGGTTCACAATAATGATACCCGATTAT
The DNA here is from genome assembly GCA_022085475.1 of Heliosperma pusillum. Classification (NCBI taxonomy): domain Eukaryota; kingdom Viridiplantae; phylum Streptophyta; class Magnoliopsida; order Caryophyllales; family Caryophyllaceae; genus Heliosperma; species Heliosperma pusillum. The sequence continues at coordinate 49,306 of JAIUZE010004618.1, read as the reverse complement.
TTTAAAAAATTTTAAAATAAAAATGGATTATGGGAAATTAAAATTGTTGTGGGCAATTAAAGAATTGTCACATAATTTTGATCGGTTTTAATGGTGGTTTGGATAATTAATCAACATAATTAATGAATTATGTTTTGTAGTATTAATTTATATAGTTGATGCATTTTATTTTTGTCGAATGAATGATTGAATGAATGGTTTGATTTACGTTTTTTTTGCAATTGGTTGAAAAATGTAATACCTAGTGTGGCTTTAGTTAATCATGTTTTCGTAATGATGAAATCATGGTTTGGATGTAATTTTGAGATCTCGAATCTCCTTTTATTTTTCTTTTAATTATGTTTTGGAATTAGAATGTAAATAGGTTTATTTTGTAATTTGTAAATGTAATTTTAAGAAGACTAGAGACGGAGATCGGATGCTCACTCCCGCTACATGGACCAAGATGAGACAAAGTCAAGCTTCTCGGGTCCATAAGGATGGATTCCAAACTTGTATTTACTGTTCTTTTGGGTAGATAGGCCACACTAGGACCGTTGTAATAGTTTACGTATTTTTCGATCTTTTGCTTTTCATTCACATGTTAAATAATTGCATCATATTCCGCCTAAACCAAACCACCTAAATTGCATGAAAAATGATTCATATAGTTTGAATTTTCATCTTAGACATACAGATGTCACTCGTTCATAGGGCCATCACCTTAGTCTAAATCATTCACGAAATGCTAGAAATTTGTTCACTTAAAATGAATTAAATTTAAGATGATGGGATCTTCCTCTAAAATGAAAATTGAGATTAGTCTTTATAGGAAAAACTACTATGAACCTCTTCTTCGTCGGAAGTCATAATATGACCCCTTCTACGTTGGGTAAGTAGTGAGTGTTGACCTATTTTACCTCAACATTGTAGTCCGAGTAATATCTCGGGATTATAATGGACTAAAAGATAGAATTTACAGAAATTTATCGACCGAGAATTCTAAAGGTAGAATTAGCCAAGAGGTTGGCTTATCAATTTACAGAAATTGAGTCTTGGGATCATTTATATAATTCTTGAGGGAGGTCAATTGTATAAATGCATGAGTCATCGCATTAAACAGTTTTTGCATTAAGACTTAATTTTAAAACGATGATACTTATTATATTTTTTCTTTTCACAGTTTCTTGAATCCGTTATATAAAGATATAACTGCTTAAAATAACAAATGGCTGGACGTACAGACGACCCAATGCCAAGTGCTACACTCGCTCGCGAGTCCTGGCTAAAGATCTTTATGGACAATATGAATCAGTCCACGCGACTGAAGAATGATGGGTCAAACTTTGCGGACTGGGAGGCGGCATTACGGAATGCTGCCATTGCTGACGGTAAGCTCAAGTACTTGACTGAGCCACTACCGACTACCCCAGGCCCCAATGCAGGAGCCAATGCATCACTTGCTTATAGTGATTTCGTAATGGAGGCGGGTGCGATAAAGAACGTACTCATCTTTTCAATGGAATCCAATTTGCAGAGGCGATTCATAGCCCAGGGTGCAAACAAGATTTTCACCACTCTCTCTAACGAGTTCTCGAAAGCTCCGAGGATCATTAGCTATGAGTATACCTGTCGCTTCTTTGAGGCGAAACTCCAGAAGGGCCAAGCGGTTAGCCCACACATTCTTGCTATGATCGAGAATGTCGAGAAGCTGGAGGCTCTTGGTTGTAAAATCGATGAGACGATCATTATTGATCGACTGCTTCATTCACTTCATGATGGTTTTGCCCTTTTCAGGGCAACTTACTATATGAATGATATGAAGAAAAGTCTTCATCAGCTCCACTCACTTCTCGTACAGACCGAGAGTGATCTGAAATTGAGTGGGAGCGTGAAACAGGACGTTCTCATGATTAACAACAAGGGTAGGGGTAGGGGTAAGGGCAAGGCTCAAGCTGACCTAGCTGTAGGGAAGCAAAAGTTCAAAAAGCCAGGAAAGGTCAAGAGTGGGCCTGGTGAGACTAGCGGTAGCTCACAAGGCAAGACAAAGAGCAAAGAATACGTGGAGTGCCACCATTGCCACAAGACTGGGCATTGGAGGCGGAACTATCCCGTGTATGCTGAAGACGTAAAATCAGGCCGCGTCACTCCTGTTGGTACGTCATCTTTTATTCATATGATTGAGATTAACCATGCAAGTTTCGGAACTTGGGTACTAGATACTGGTTGTGGTTCTTATCTGTGTAATCATTTGCAGGGCCTAAGAAGCATCACAACTCTCGCAAAGGGTGATGTGGACGTGCGAGTGGGGAATGGAGCTAGAGTTGCTGCCGTTTCAGTGGGAACATATGTAATCCAACTCTCTAGTGGTTTTGAGTTATTGCTGAATAATTGTTACTATGTACCTAGTTTGTCGAAAAACATTATTTCAGTTTCCGTACTTGATAAGGACGGTTTTTCGTTTTTAATAAAGGATAATAGCTGTATTTTCTCTTTAAACGATATGATTTATGGTAAAGCTGTTTCCATGAATGGAATATATGTTTTAGATCAAACCACAGATATAATGCCTGTGAGTAATAAGAAAGCAAAGGTTGGTGACAAAGATCAAACCTATCTATGGCATTGCCGTATGGGACACATAAATGAAAAACGCGTGAAAATGCTCATTGATAATGGGACTATCTTCCCATTTGACTATGAATCTTTTGGCACGTGTGAATCATGTCTCATAGGCAAAATGACTCGAATTTCCTTCAAAGGTGTTGGAATGCGCGCTGCTAACCTATTAGGACTCATACATACTGATGTGTGTGGACCTATGTCAATCAACGCTAGAGATGGCTATAGGTATTTTATCACTTTCACGGACGATTTCAATAGATATGGTTATGTCTACTTAATGAAGCATAAAAGTGAGTCCTTTGACAAGTTCAAGGAATTCCAAAATAAGGTTGAAAACCAGCTGGATAGAAAGATTAAAGCACTACGTTCAGATCGTGGTGGCGAATATCTTTACGAATGATTTGATCACAACCTCAAGACTTGGTGTAGTACTACAAGTTTAACTCCCCTGGAACAAACCACAAATTGAATGAGGTGTCCGAACGGAGAAATCGAACATTACTTATATTGTCTATCCATGATGAGTCACACGTTTGACCTGATTTCATTGTGGGGTTATGCTCTTTTGTCAAGATGCTTTAATACTTAGACCGGTCCGTCTAAAGCTGTAGACAAGACTCCATATGAATTATGGAAGGGAACGGTCCCTAACTTGTCATTTATTCGGGTTTGGGGCTGCGAGGCTTATGTCAAGTGGAGACCTGACGATAAGCTCGGCCCACGATCGGTCAAGACATACTTTATTGGTTATCCAAAGGGATGTTTGGTCATTACTTTTACTCGCCTACCGAACATCGAGTTTTTGTTGCGGCTAGTGCGACGTTCTTAGAGAAAGAATTTCTCGAGAATAGGACAAGTAATGGAATCTTCGAACTGTCGGAGATTCAAGAACCATCAACCGAGCAACCAATGGAGGAAACTGTTCCTTCATCATCAGCTGCGGTTAATATTCCTTTGGAACCTAGAAGGTCGGGTAGACACTCTATTCCTCCAGACAGATACATTGGTATAGTCGAGGAGAATGAGAGAGATGACGTTTTACTCCTGGAGAGTAACGAACCCGCTACCTAACGGTGCCATGACCTGTTCCGACTCTAAGATATGGCTTGAAGCCATGCAATCCGAGATGTACTCTATGTATGAGAATGACGTATGGGATCTGGTTGACTTACCTGATAAGGCTCGGCCTCTTCAGTGCAAATGGCTTTATAAAATAAAGCATTCTGTAGGAGGACAACCAGATACATACAAGGCACGACTAGTGGCAAAGGGTTTCACTCAAGTGCAAGGATTGCACTATGATGAAATTTTTGCACCCGTAGTTATGTTGCGTTCCATTCGGATAATCTTAGCGATTGGCGCTTTTCATGACTATGAAATTTGGCAGATGGATGTGAAAACCGCCTTCTTAAACGGTTATTTGGAGGAGGAGTTGTACATGGTACAACCCGAAGGTTTCATTGATCCTAAAAATCCTAAGAAGGTTTGCAAGCTTAAGCGTTCCATCTATGGACTTAAGCAGGCTTCTCGGAGTTGGAATCATCGTTTCGACCAAGTGATAAAAGAGAATGGATTTACTCGATCGGTCGAGGAACCATGCTTATATATCAAGTCGAGTGGGGGCAAGATTGTCTTCCTAATATTGTATGTCGATGACATACTCTTGATTGGGAATGACATACCTCTCTTAACTTCGGTAAAAGTTTGGTTAAAGAACCATTTCCAGCTGAAAGATCTGGGCCAGGCACAAAGAATTTTGGGGATCCGTATCTACCGAGATAGATCACGCGGATGTATCCCTCAAGTCAGGCGTCTTATATGATAGATTCTTGAGACGGTTTCACATTGATCACTCCAAGAAGGGGAACCTTCCATGGTCTCTGGATGCATTGCGTAAAAAACTCAAGCACCAACGACATCGGAAGAGGTCGAGCGCATGATTCGGATTCCTTATGCATCAGCTATAGGATCGATCATGTATGCCATGATATGCACACGTCCAGACGTGGCATATGCATTGAGTATGACGAGTCGATACCAAGGCAACCCAGGTGAAACACACTGGATGGCTGTTAAGAATATCCTTAAGTACCTACGGAGGACTAAAGATTGGGTATTGACTTATGGAGGTGACACTGAGCTATGCGCAATCGGTTACGCAGATGCTAGCTTCCAAACGGATCGAGATGACTCAAAATCTCAGTCTGGATTCGTTTTTACTCTTAATGGCGCTGCGGTCAGCTGGAAAAGCTCCAAACAAACTGTTATAGCAGATTCTACGACTGAATCCGAGTACTATGCTGCTTCAGGGGCTGCGAAGGAAGCTATATGTATGCGTCAATTCTTACATGGACTAACTGTCGTTCCTAGTTCGGATGACCCGATCACCATCTATTGAATGTGGTTCCATCTTCCAGGCTAAGGCGCCTAGTCCAGCAACAGTCGAGGCAGTACCACGGAAAGCTCACAATTACTCCGAGATTACGTGGAGCAAAGGGATATTGAATAGACACAGATTGCTCGGATGATACCGCAGATCCTCTCACTAAACCATTGAGATATAATAAGCATGAAGGGCACGTTATTTCCATGGGAATCAAACGTGTTCCTGAGTTGTATTAGTTATTTTATATGGATTAGACACCTGTATCTTTTTCATAAAAACTATCTATAAAATCATCGTTTTGTTTTATATTTTGTTTTTCATGTGGGTTGTACTGACAACATTGAACACCACAAAGTGAACTGAATTACAGTATATTTGTTTTGGTCCGTAATCGCCTACATGAGCTGATAACTCTGGCAATTATTCTGTGCAGTCGATTGATGGTGGGTTCAACGAGCCATAAGTCAAACAGTTGACTGATCGATCACATATGCGAGTTATAATGATACCTCGCAGGACAATTTTGTGACAACGTTATGGAGTCCTAAATGTTTCGGAACATTAGGTGCCATGTCGTGGATAGGACATCCATAGTGTTCCTAGAGTCGATTCTTTTGACTATCGACTGTCTCTTGAGATAAAGGCAGTTTTTGGGTGACTTTGGTTTCTTTCTCATGGTCGACCGTAACAGGAGGCTAAGTAGATTTTCACTGGGTCATTTCATACTGCGCTTGTATCTGCAAGATTCGAGTTGAAGAAAATATCCAACCTTTATCAGGATATGATATTTCTCAGGGCCACTCGAAGAGCTGTAACTGAAATGCATGGCCATGCTCGAATGAAGATTCGTTTATCAGTTAAGTTACTCTCTAGTCGGGGAAACCACTCTTGATACTGATCACTTGTAAACTACGACCTTTGTGAATACGGACTTTGCAAATTGGTTTGCATTGAGTGGGAGAAATTTATTATTGATATGAGAATCGGTTATCGCACATACACTTGTACGGACAAGTGGGAGATTGTTGGAGCCAGTGTCCCTCCACAGTTAGTGCAATAACATAAATAAATCTCCGTAAGTTCACAGGTTATACTTTGTATAATAATCAGTTGATTAACGTTTATCAATAACGGTTGGCTTGCTAGATAAGTTTGACGTTATTGTCATACAGATGGCGGTGATCAACTGGTCCCTAAAAGTCACACCTAAAGGATGTCTTTGAGAGATGTGATTATTGAGGAAATAATGCATATTTGATGGCCCGATTATATGCTAAAAGGTGTAGTGTATTTGACTAAAAGGTATAGTCAATGTGATGATGAGGACGATTATTTAAGAACGATTAAATACTTATGTGAGGACGAATTAAAAGGAATTCGTAATTAAAATTAAACTGTTGTATTAATTATTAAATAATATAATACGCTTATTGAGAATAAAATGTTAATTCGTAATTGAATATAAAATGTTATATTGAATTAGCAAATTATAATTATACGGATAATTATAATTAACGTATATATTATACGATTGTCATATTAGATGTTGTCAGTCCGGTATTAATGTATCGACTACAAAATGTTGTATGAACATATTAATACATGACAGCACAAATGACATTTATAATAATAATACACATTATATATTAAAGCGAATTTAACCGAAAAAAAGTCCAGATTCACTCTGGAATTTTTGGTCCATTAGTGGTTAATTAGAGGAGAAAATATCTCCCCATATAACCTAATGGGTGCCGTGAGAAGGTGTAAGGAGAGGAGGAATTTAGTTTTCTTTTCTTCAAACCCTAATTCACTCTCTTGTGCCTCCATCATTTTTCACATCACAAATAAAATTAAAAGTTAACAGTAACTTTTAATTTTATATTCTAGCAAATTAAAGGGCATTTCTCATTCTATCTTGGGTGCTACGATTAGGAGATATCATCATTTTGATATTGTTCTTAGGCCTTTAAGCAAGGACTAAAGGTTATTTCTAATCTCTCGCTTATTATGCTTTTTCGTTTATGACTATTAATCATTTAATCATAATTTCAATATAATCCTGAGTGATTTAAAGGGAAGTATACAGATATTTTCCCACAGCTTGTACCCCTTTTGAACTTCCCCTTACTTTTGTTATTGATGTGAAGTACATCCTTGGTGGTACTAACATTTAGCCCCATGTCTCTCTCCGCTTGCACAAGCATTTTGTGCAACTCGTGAAGAGAGGTTTGCATATTTTGCATATTGTAGTTTACCCTAAACTGCACATATGCCTTGATTTTCCCCAAGGAGTGTAGTACACGGTCAATAACGAGTTGTTCGGGAATGTCAACCCCTTCTAAGTAGGATGAGGATGATCTTCCAAGTTTCAAACTAGAAACTCTCCAATAAGTTGCACCCAAGACTACCCTTAATCACTACTAAAATACTACACTAATTAGAAGTAGTATCCCTCAAAAGTATTTCTAATAACTCTTATTACTACACTTAGTAATTTTATTAGAAATATTATGAACTCAATTTGTAAGAAAACTTCTCAAGTTTTTCTTAGAGAGAGATATGAGAGTTTTTTATGAGAGATAAGCTAGTTTTCATGTATGATGTTGAATGAGATGGATGGAGCCTTATAAGAAGGAAAAATCCCTCTTATTTTGTACATATGCACCGGCCACATGCCCCATGGTGGGGTGTGTGGTCACTTTCATTTTGTTCTTCACAAGAAAGGTTGAGTGTATAGGTTTATGTAGTAATGATTTGGTCTAATTCTCAATTAGAACAAAATTACAAACTAAAATCCTACCCACTAAACTCACAAAACCGGTGCACCCATGTAAAATGGGTGTCCATTTTATTTTTGCATTTTGTCTTTTGTCACATATGTGACATGTGATATGTGACATGTGACATGTAACATGTAACATGTAATTTTAGCTTATAAATGTGCATTTAACCAATTTAAATGCAATTTCATAACAAATAAATTAGACTTAACATTTTAAGTCATATTTTATAATTACATGTAAATAAAATGGGTCATCTCATATTTTGTTAATATAATTTACAAGAATTTGTAATTATAATCAACTAATTTTGCTTATCTCAAATGTTTCATAAACATAATGCATTCTTAGTAATATAACAATTAAATTACTAAAATGAATCTTATTTAATCATATTACAATAAGATATATTTCTCACTTACAATATAAACTTGGTTCAATTTAAGGGATTACTTAATCTGTATCACTAGACAATTAATTAATGTACATGATTAGGGGATTGTCCTTTAGGTGTGACCTCAAGGGATCATTTGATCACCACCGTCATACAACAGTAACGTCAAACTCTATTGAGCCAATTGTTACCGATTTATGTTGACCAGTTGACTATAATATTCATCATGCCTTTGTATTCTTAATATTGAGATTTAATTATGTGATCGCACAATTTTTGAGGACATTTACTCCAACAAGTAGTGCCCTTCTAGGGTAGATGGGGGATCTTTTGTAGGTTTTGGGGGCTAGATTGTGGTTTTGATTGTAAAAATCTAGTCTTTTGGTAATTCCTATATTTTGTGCACACCATGTGTTTGTAGATATGCTAGAATGAGTAATTCATGCTTTCTTTCATCTTGTTGCTATCTTAAGCGAGAGCTTGGCTTGTTTGTTGCTTGTGTGTGCTTATAGGAGTCTTGGGGGAGGTAGGGCGAGAATCCGACCAAACCTAGGCAAGGAACCGTCTTTCACCGAGAGGTGGAGACCTACCATTACCTATCTTTAGACCGACTTTACCTTCTACCATATTCAACCCCAACCTTATTAGCGAACCCATTTGCCTTAGTTTTCTTAATTCTTGTCTTAAATCTCATATTTGCTCATTTGTTAGACTTAGTTAGTTTTACTCACCTCCAATTTGCTTCTAGCTAGAATTGAACTAGAATTCGACCAACTTACCTTAGAGCCTTAATCACCGTCCTTGTGGTTCGACCTCGACTAACCTACTACATTAGTTGAGTTATTAGTTTGACCGGGGGAGGGCGATTAACCCCGCATCAAAATGAAGCCGTTGCTGGGGACGGCGATATAGGATATGGTAGCTTAGTCGATTTTAGGCTTAATTTATTTTATTACTTGTTTCCTCCTTTTGTCCTAGTGCATCAAGGTGCATTAGGGCCATTTGATTCTCTTTTGAGTGTATGAGCAGGTGTTACATCGGTCCACTCTTTCCTCTCGACCGAGAGATAGAGAAAACTTTTCGGGCTAGAAGGAGACAAGCTCTTACTTCCTTAAGAGGACCCCACCCATTCTTACCCCCATAAATACTCCACCACCCACAATTGAGCCTTCAACTTCACAAACAACATCTCCCACTTTACCACCCCTCATCATACCCACAAACATTCCAATAAACACACCACCCATAAATTCACCCACTTTTTCCCAAAATTCAAACAACACCCACTCACCAAATTCCCCAATTTCACCTATTTCACCAACAAACAACCCATTCACCCTAGAGATGGCGGACCAACCCATGGGCTACTACAATCGGCCGGACCCCAACCGGTCTTGCTCGGCCATCAACTATGGAGCCATTTCCCCCAACACATGCGAACTCCGTCATCATGTCATATTATTCATTCAACAAGACATCTTTCACGGGTTGAAGAATGAAGATGCTCATGAGCACTTGGTAGGTTTTAAGGAGAAGGTGGGAACAATCAAGAGGAATGGGATCACCGAAGACCAAATTTTACTCATGTTATTTCCTTTCTCTTTGAAGGACAATGCAAAAAAATTGTTGAATTCCAATCAACCGGGAACTTTCACCACTTGGGCTAGCCTCTCAAAAAATGGTAAAATTACCAACAACCTCAAAATTTCCAACAACCTCCACCTCCATGTGAACAATCCAACTCTTCGATTGAGCAATTGCTAAGGAATATGGAAAATAAGGCAATACAACGTGAAGCAAATGCGGAGCAACAATTCAAACTCTTAAGATCCGACATTTCAAACGTCCAAGCCTAACAAAGGAACTTTGATTCTTATTTGGCTAAACAAGGGCCTATCAACCTTCAAAAAGGAGAGCAAATTCTCCCAATGCAAGGCTCTCACCATAAGGATGGACCACCACACCACCAACAAGCACATGTGGTTGCCTTGAGGAGTGGGAAAGAGTTAGAAGATCCATACAAAGATTATGAGCATGAGCCAAAGAGGAAAAGAGATGTGATGAAAGGAGGAGTTTAGAGTCCACCTCTTTCACCATCAATTAGAGGTGAGACTTCCAAGAAAGGGAAGGTTGATGAGCAAGTTATGAATGATGAGAACTTTGTGTTGGAGGAAGTGATTCTTGAAGAAGTGGAAAACAAAGAGAAAGAGAAAGAACCCAAGAGAATTGATGACTCTAAAAAAGCCCTACCTCCCAACAAAGCCTACATCCCACCAATGCCATTTCCCCATAGAGAAAGAACCAAGACCGAGGAGAAGAAATTTTCCAAGTTTTTAGAGATGTTGAAGAAGCTAGATGTTTCACTACCTTTCACCGAGGTAGTGACACAAATGCCCCTTTACAAAAAGTTTCTCGATGATGTTCTCACCAAAAAGAGGGGTATTGGAAGTGATGGGATAGTAGCCTTAACCGAGGAATGTAGTGCGGTGTTGCTCAACCATATGCCAAAGAAGTTACAAGATCCGAGTAGCTTTTCAATTCCATGCATGGTGGGCAATGTGAACATTGAAAGAGCATTGTGTGACTTCGGTGTAAGTGTTAGCATCTTGCCACTTCCTATTGCTAAGAAACTCGGCTTACAAGACATGATTCCTACCTCCATGATATTGCAACTTGCTGATCGATCGGTCCAATATCCTAGGGGTGTAATAGAGGATGTACCTGTAAAGGTAGGGAATTTCTACATACCGGCGGACTTTGTGGTATTAGATATTCCGGAGGATCAACAAACTCCAATAATCCTTGGAAGACCCTTCATTGCAACCGGGGGAGTCATGATCAATGTGAAGAACGGACGACTCTCTTTCAATGTTGGAGGCAATGTGATTGAGTTTTCCTTGACGGGTGTCTTGTCTAAGCCAATGTTTGAAAGTGCTTATTCGGTGGATATTCTAGAAGATGTTATCCAAGATGCTAATGATCTATGTTCGGGGGAAGTTGTTGAAGAGGATTATGAAGCTATACCACCACTCCTTGATGAAGATGAGGGTAAGAACCCTTCAAAGGTAGACCTTAAACCCTTACCCCCCCCCTCCCTCCCTTGAATATGCTTATCTTGATGAGGAAAAGGAAATTACGGTGATTGTCAGTGCTAACCTAGACCTTGAGCAAAAAGAAAAACTTTTAAATGTCCTTAAAATCAACAAGAAGGCACTTGGGTATAGCATTGACGGCCTTGTGGGTATCGATCATAGAGTGTGTATGCATCGCATTGCACTAGAGGATGGATACGCACCTTGTGCCCAACCTCAAAGGAGGTTGAATGATAAATTAAGGGAAGTTGTGAGAAAGAAAATTGATAGATTGCTTGAGGCCGGAATCATATACTCCATCTCGGGAAGCGAATGGGTGAGCCCAATTCAAATCGTCCCTAAAAAGGGCGGTATAACCGTGGTAGAGAATGAGGGCGGTGAACTCATCTCCACCCAGCCGATCACGGGATGGAGAATGTGCATTGATTACCGTAAGCTAAATCCGCCTCAATCAAAGATCATTTTCCTTTGCCTTTTATTGATCAAATGCTCGAGAGATTGGCAAATCATGAATATTTTTGCTTTCTTGATGGTTACTCCGGGTTTTTCCAAATTCCCATTCACCCGGATGACCAAGCAAATACCACTTTCACATGTTCTTATGGTGTCTTCACATATTGGAGAATGCCATTTGGACTTTGCAATGCTCCCGGGACATTTTTAAGGGCCATGATGTCCATATTTTCTAAGTACATTGAGAAGTCTATTAAGGTGTTTATGGACGATTTTAGTGTCCATGGCACCTCATTTGACGATTGCTTGAAGAACCTCTCTCTAGTACTCCAAACTTGCATCCGATTTAACCTTGTGTTGAATTGGGAAAAATGCCATTTTATGGTACAAGAGGGAGTTGTTCTTGGTCATGTCATTTCTAAAAAAGGGATCCAAGTGGACAAGGCAAAAGTTGAGGTGATTGAGAAACTTCCCCCACCCACAAATGTCAAGGGTGTGAGGAGCTTCTTAGGTCATGCGGGTTTTTATAGGCGTTTTATAAAAGACTTTGCAAAAATTGTTAAACCCCTAACCTCACTTCTTGTCAAAGACACTCCCTTTATATTTGATGATTCTTGCCATGAGATTTTTTGTAGGTTGAAACAAGCTTTGGTATCGGCTCCAATCGTGCAACCTCCCAATTGGGACCTCCCTTTTGAGGTTATGTGCGATGCTAGTGACTTTGCCTTAGGCGCGGTTTTAGGCCAAAGGCACGAGAAGAAGCTTCGTGTTATAGCCTATGTGAGCAAGACCTTGGACAATGCTAAATGCAACTACACCACCACGGAGAAAGAGATGTTGGCGGTGGTGTATGCATTTGAGAAATTTCGGCCTTATCTTCTTTGCTCTAAGGTGATGGTTTTCACCTACCACACCGCCATCAAGCACCTTATGGTGAAAAAGAAGGCCAAGCCAAGATTAATTCGTTGGGTGTTGCTTTTACAAGAATTCGATATGGTGATCAAGGATAAAGCGGGTGCCGAGAATGTTGTTGCGGACCACTTATCAAGATTAACCCAAGATGATATAGGAGATGTAGAGGATGGAGTTCCCATTAATGAGAGGTTGCCCGATGAGACTCTATTGGCGATGCTCACTACCGACCCTCGGTATGCGTACATCGCAAATTTCTTATGCTCCAACTTCATTCCGGGGGATTTCAACCACCAAGATAGGAAGAAACTTAAGTATCAGTCCAAGAGGTATGTGTGGGAGGACCCTTTTATGTATATAAGATGCAATGATGGGATTTACCGAAGATGTGTCACACATGAGGAAGGACGAGCTATCCTACAAGCTTGTCAATCTACCACTTATGGAGACCACCTATTTACCTCAAGAACTCAAGCTCGGTCCTTCATTGTGGATTTTATTGGCCATCTATATTCAAGGATGCTTATGCCTTTGTTCACTCTTGTGACTCTTGTCAAAGGAGAGGCAACATTGGAAGAAGATATGAGATGCCCTTGAATAGCATCTTGGAAGATGAATTGTTTGATGTTTGGGGAGTGGATTTTATGGGACCGTTTCCTACCTCCTTTGGCAACCACTACATCTTAGTTGCGGTAGATTACGTGTCCAAATGGATAGAAGTTATTGCTGCTCCCACCAATGACTCAAAAGTGGTGACCAAGCTATTCAAAGATTATATTTTCCCAAGGTTCGGTGTCCCAAGAGCCGTGATTAGTGATGGAGGTCAATGGCCAACGGGTCAAATACTACTATGAATGGCTACCGATTGAGGAAAAGAATGAAATGGATCTTGAAGACCACCCTGTCTTGGGGGATGAGTAGTTCTTAAACCAAAAACTCGGGTTTGGTGGAGTCCCCAAACAACCACCACCTTTTTTTGTAAATATTGCATGCATCTTAGATTACAACTTAGTTACATTTGGATTCATGTTTCAACTTGTGCAATTTTGGATTCGGCGAAGGGATCGCATTGTTTTATTGGAAGTTTGTGTTGAGAGAAAAGTGGGGCCCTCATTTACTTAGCCTTCGTCCCGACTAGGTGAGTCGGTTTAAAAGCAGAAAAATCGAATCTCGGGTCTAAGTAAGGAAGTCGGAAGTCGATCTAGAGGAGAAATGTCGAAAACAACAGGAATTGTTGAAAACACGAAGAAAGAAGTCCCAGCTGGGTGGCCAGCGGCCGGTCACCCCAACCGGCTAGGACTCCCTGATTATTTTGGTTGTTTGATTTCGAAGAAAGGTGAAGGGGGTGCGAGCCGGTAGGCCGGCAGCTGGCCAACCGGTTGTGAGCACCCCATATGAAGAAAAGTTGAAAAAATGGTGAGGAGAGAAGTTCCAGCCGGTCGGCCGGCAGCCGGTGCGCCGGCTGGGACTCACATATCATGGCAAAATTGGACTTTTTGAAGAGGAGAGAAGCTCCAGCCGGTCGGCCGGCAGCCGGTCCGCCGACTGGGAGCAGCAGTGATGAAGAAGAGTTTGAAAAAAAAAAGAGGAAGAAGGTAGCAGCCGGTAGACCGGCAGCCGGTCGGCATGACCGGCTGAGGACATCTGAAGTGAAGACTGAAAAAAACGCAAAAAGGCATAAAGTATGAGCCGGTTGGCCAGACCGGCTGGGACCCCCTGACCCGCCTATTTACTCCCTCTACCCCTTCTTTTCCTACTATCTAATTCATTTTATCAAATTTCAACTTCTCCCTCTAAAATTTTCTCACACTAAATCCTCCAAAAATCACCAAACTCTTTTCTCACATTCACTACCCACCTTAGTCTAAACCTTTAGCATTTTTAACCATGTCGGCGGCACGAAAGAGAGCGAGGAGTGGGGAGCTAGCGAATGCACAAGCGGCATTGATGGCGAGAGCGGCCAGCGACGGGGGTCCCGACCCCGACTTTCCGGGGCTTGAATTTTCCTCCGTACCACAAAAAGGTAAATTCGTTTTATTCAAAAAACGCCCCCCCCCCCCCCCCCCCCCCACAACACTCGTTTTATTCATCACGCCTCTATGCGAGCCTTAGGGTTAGATAAGATTACTTTCGATTTGTTTATAGGGGTGGGTATGAAGCGGATGTACGACATCCATGAAAAGACCTCCCCCCGCCTCACTTGGGAGTTTTTAAGCTCCCTAAATGTTGTCAAAAACCGAAACTCTAAGGTAGAATCTTTGTAATTCTGGCTTCTCAACCGGGATTATAACCTCTCCCTTGAAGAGTTTGCTAGACACTTTGATCGTGACCCGACCCCCTCCCATAAACCACTAGAGGACTATGACTTGGGGAGGGTTTGGAAAGCCATATCGGGAATATATGAGGCGAAGGGGGTGAAGAGACCGGCCAACGTGGTTCACAATGCCGTCATCCGCATTTGGCATCGTTTTATGGGTTTCACTGTTTTTGGGCGGGATGAGCCACATAATTTTCAAACCCTGTACCTTGAAATTCTAGGGTCCTACCTCTTCACCCGACCCAATGCTTTCAAAGCTTGCATAGCTCACCATTTTGCCTTGCACTTGTCCCGTCTTAGAAACTCACCGGCGGGCACCTCGGTGATAATGGTGGTTGGCTTCATAACCCATCTTGCCAAATGCCTCACCCGGACTTTGCCCGTCATTAACTTTCTCACGGGCGACACTTACTTGACCTCGGACTACATTCAACATTCCTTAAAATGGATCAAGAAAAACCTCTTGGATGATAAAAACTATTGGCAAGTCAAGGTGAGCAGGGTAGAAAGAAATTCGATGCCACTTCCCAATGCACTAAAGATGAAGATCGTGAGGGATTCTCCTCACTACCTTCTCGAAATTGAGGCGGAATCGGAAAAAGAGCCCGACACAACCGAAGGCCCCTGAGTTTTCGGCCATGATCGACAATTGCCCACTACCTCCTCCTTGCAATACAATCAACCACCACCCTTCTTCCAAACTGGTACTCCTTTTGGGGCCTTTCAGCAAGGCCAAGGCTCTACTAGCCAAACTCCGCAACAATTTCCACTTCCCGACTCACTTGTTGAGTTTATGGCGAACGTGAACTTGGGCCTCCAAGCGGTCGTCGAGGATAGGCAAGAGCTTCACCGGAAGATCGATCGGGTCTACTACGACCAATCGGTGGCTCAATTCCCCGTATACGATGATTTTATGAGACGGGGATACAACCACCCATCCGGCTTTCACCCTCACTTCTACCTTCCTCCCGATGGAGGTTATGCGACCCACGACGGCTCCGTAGTCTACGGTGACATTCGTGTCACCCAAGATTATTGGAGTGATACTATCTTCCCGCCCCCACCCACGCACGACGAGGGCCATGATGCCCATTGGTACGGGGCTCCTCCACACACCTCGGGGGAGGTGTTCATTACGACAGATGGAGCGGTGGTGGGTGAAGACCCGACTTTGAGTGGTGTCTTCTTGGGCGAACCCTCCATGCCTTTGAGCACGGGTGACGAAGTGGGAGGGAACACCGAGTCCGGTGGGGAGTCCGAGTGAAGAAGATTGGTGATGCTCCCATTTCAATATCCAAAATGACAAGTATGATACCTAAATCCAAATCTTTTCATGCATTTTACTTTTCCGCATGCATTTAGTTACTTGTAATTTATTTTCGATTAGGACATCTAGTTGCATTCATTTAGGTTGCATTAGAATTTAATTATGTAATATATCGTCACATATAGGATTTGCATCCATATAGGGTAGTTCGCATGCCTTTCTTATTTTTGAAAAAAAAAAAACCAAAAATATGTTATTTAGTTTTCAAAAAAATCCTCAAAATGAACAAACACACGTTCATTTGATTTTCTCATTCTCCTCCTAGCACTTGGACATTGGGGACAATGTCCGGTTTAAGTGTGGGGAGGGAAATATCCATTTTTGTACATATTTGTAAATTTTTGTATATGCGTGATGAAAATTTAAAAGAAAATTGAAAAAAAAATTGAAAAAACTTCAAAAAAAAACCAAAAATATTGCATTGTATATATTTCTTTTTGTCTAACAAGTGATGTAGGGACACATGGAGCATTTGAAAACAATAGGAGAATAGAAGACCGCTTGGTATACTCTTTCCAACTATTTTCTCCTTTTTCCGCTCTTTTTCGCTTATTTTCATTAATATGGAGGAGGACGGGAAATTATTGATGAGGATGTTCCTTTTGGAACTTGTTGTGTGTTGCTTATGTGCTGCTAGTTTAGATAGTGTTGCATATCTATTTGATTGTTATTAGGAATTAGAATTGCATTTCGTCACATGTGAATAATTGTTTGTCGTTTTAATTTTTCTTTGCATTGAGTTTGTAAATATTTTGAATAAAATGTGGTCTAGGAAGGGAACATGATACCATAATGATAAAATTGTCTTAACCATGTCTTCCCCCTTCTAGTGGCTTGCACCTCTTTGACCTCCTTGTTAGACACCCGGGGAGTAGAGTTAACCCAAAGGCCATGGACCGCTGCAGCATAATGATGGGGGTCTCTAATGTTTTGAGGGATTCAAAATTGAAACAAACAACCTAAGGGGCTGTTTAGAATCAGAGTAGCAATACTTCAAACAATGATTGATTTTTGAACAAACAATGTAACTTGAGACTCTTTTTTGTGAGGATTTTCTTTGGTTTTTGACAAGATGCAAACAAGTGAAATAAATGGATAAGCAAAGTAATATAACAAATAACCACAGTCTAGCACAGGTATATTTGAAATATGACTAAGAAGAGCAAGCTTAATTCAACTACAGTCTAGCACAAGAAGAATTAAGACTTACTAACAGCAGGTTTAATCTATCTACAGCCTATGCACAAGATAAATTACCCTTACTAAACAGACATTGATCAACTATCCACAGCCTAGCACAGGATAATTATCAAGCCTGGCACAAACTACAGCTCTTAGCATAAGTTTGTTGATTTTGAGAGAAAACTCATCTTTTTCATATTAATCAAATCTGATTTCATTAGGTAACAAAGCAAGGCTTATATAGGCCAAGAGATACACATCTAAGGGTCTCAAATGCATCATCTAATGTACAAGAAAGTCGTGGCCTTGGCTTTACACAAATCAGAATAGTAACTAGGAAACAAAAGCATAAAGTAATAAAGCATAAAGCAGAAAAAGAAAATAGGCTGCTCCTCTTTGTCTTGTTGTGCAAGGTCAATTAAGATGTGTAAAACCTTGGAGCTTAGGCTTGGCAGCTTCCATCTTCAAGTACAAAGATATACGATTCCTTTCAAGTCATGCCCTTGTCTTGCCTAGCCAAATATAGCACCCAAAACAGACTTGGCACAAGACAATGCTGAAATGTCCCTATCTGGACCCATTTGTTTGTACTTAGCTAAACCTGCTCTTTTATTGTGAATTAGCAAAAACTCTACTGGACTTTTGTTTTCCTAAGACCATAAGGTAAGAGTATTAGGCCTTGTAATAACTTAATTCACATTAGGGGTTGCCTTGGACGAAGCTCTTTGATGTTGGACCTGAACCGGGTGAGATATGACATGGACCCTTCTGATTGTATTTTGTAACACTCATAACTCCCTGCTCAGGATGAATTTAAATACCCATGATATCTCATTGGAATGATATATATGTTATATTTCATGTCACAAAGAATCAGACCCAAATTATATCTGGAACTTTAGATATTCAGGATTGAGTACAAACAGGTCACTGATAGCATGTGCTGTAATAGTTCAGCATTCAGGGGCATCTTGCAGAGGCTCTAGGTTCCAGCACAGATAGAATTAGGAGACCCATGAGTAGCCACATTGAAGCTATATGCGTTAGCTTCCTTCTGCATTTGGAATCATGCAAAAACAGTTTCGGAAACTTTAGTTATAAGCCTTTGAGTAACAACAGGTCAGTTCTGAATATCCGGTAGTTTTCCTGTACATCAGCATGAACTTCAAAAAATCATATCTCCTTCATAAGGTCGATTAAAAATAACCATGATGACTCAAATGAAAGCTAATGAAGTTATCTTTCATATCCAAAAGGACTCAACCAAAACTATCCAGACAAGTTTGAGTTATACAGCCTTGAGTGTTGACAGGTCATTTTGTCAGAAAACGAGATGCACCATGTATGCCAGTCTTTGAAGGTCTGCTGTGAACAATCTACTCCATGAAACTTGATGATTCCAATTCCATATGAAAGAGGACCCTTTCAAGAATCCAACAATATAAAGAACTCAAATTTCCACCATGTAGAACTCAAGATATGAGTTATTAAAGTTGACCCAATTCTGATGATCATCTGGGATCAGTTCAGGTTTTCCTGAAATTGAATGCTAAGCTTGTTTTCCCTGAACTTGGCTCATTTTGTTCTTGGATTGCATCCAATTGTCTCATGGATTTAGAAAGTCCCATGGGATGTTCCTTTGGCATGTAAAATGAAGGACCCCTGCCCCAACTCATGTTGCAACCACCCTAGGTTCAAAAGAATTTGACCTCAAATTCAGTTGGATAAGTGAAACAATTTCTGCATTCCTCCTGGATCAAACACTTTCATGAGATATCTCTGTCTTCCATAAGTAGCATCCTCAATTTCAGCAATGAGGAGTTGAAATTGCACACTCATAAATGGCTCACTACCCTTACTCATGCTCATTGTGATTTCCCTTTCAATGGGGTTAATGTACTCTTTATCTAATGGCCAAGGTGGTTTCTCCACAAGCTCAATTGAAGTAGCATCATATAGCAGGGGTTGATAGCATGCTCACTTAAAAACAAGTCCAAATGAGTGTGTACACAACAAGTAAGACATGGTAATGCATCAAATGGGCTGGTAGTGTTTTTGTGCATTGGAATCACCATACACAACACCAAATGAACTAAAACTTGATAAACATCAAGTAGTGAACCTCCCCTTGGTGTTCCACATAATCCCAACAAGTTCTCACAACCATTTTGAGCATTACTCATCTTAAAACACAAGAAGATCATAGCTGGACAGTAGGGTTTAGATTGATCAATTTCACTCCTTAACATGTATGAGGTAGCACCCAAATGAGCAAGAATAACTTGTAACCTCATCAACATGTAAGAATGAAAGTGTGGGGATGCAAGAGTACAAGATATACCTCCCAAGATGAAATTTAAGATGCAAGAATCATGGCTTGTGTAGGAGATCAGATTTGGCACACTTAAGCATGGAGCAACCCAAGACACTCCTTTTGCTTCACCCTTGATCGACTCCCAACAACTACCACCATTGAACATGACCATGGACTGTCCAAACTTCATGGTTTGAAGATCAAGTAGTCCTTGGTCGACAATCACCTCTATAGGACCCAAATCAGTAGCTTGCTTATTGATGGCTCCACAAGAAAGGGCAAGGCTATTCTCTTCTTCACTACTAGGCTCATAGATTGAGTTAAAGAGGGTTTTAATTTCAGAACATGGATTCTCAAAGATAGCATTGCATGAGCTATCCATTTCACCACATGTACTAATGACCTTTGGCTTAAGGCACTTGGACTTAGGACAAGCAACATCCAAGCATGGGACATCAACCAACTCACCTAAACTCTTCTCTTTTCCAACTGTTTTGGTAGCCCCTGTACTATCCCCTTTAGCTAGCACCTCATGGTTTGTAGGCCTTGCTAAGCTCTCCTCAACATATAAAGCCAACTCAAGCATATAATCGTATGTATATCTCCTTTGAACAAAAACTTCCAAATCTATGTGTTGTGAAATTTCAGAATGTAACCCATGGAAAAATCTTACTCCCTTTTGCACAACCTCAACATTCATATCACAAACAAAGCTTAACTCCTCAAACAACTTAGAATACTCATGTACACTCAAGGAATTTTGCTTAAGGGTCTTAATTTCAGTCCACAAACTATCCATTGTAGAACAAGGTAGATACTCTTGTCTCATGGTCCTTTCTAGTCTAGACCAAGAACTAATCCTACCCTTCCCTTCCATTCTCGTTGTAAGTTTAAGAGTAGTATACCATAACAAAGCAAAATCCTTTAAACAAGACACAAGAAGTTCAAGCTTCCTTTTTTCAGAATAACACTTGTGCTCAAAGTAGCATTCAACATCATACAACCAAGACACAAATGCTCTACTGTTTTCACCATTAAAGAAAGGAAGTGTATGGACTTTACCTCTACCTATAAGGGCAGGAGAGGACTTGGGACTCCCATGGACTAGGTGTCTAGCTTCTTGTCCCAAATCAGGTGGTTTTGGTTCCCTTAGAATACCATGACTGCTGGTTGCTTTCCTTGTATGCACAACACCTTCATGCCCTCTTCTTAAGGCCTGTAACTTCTCCATAGCTGCTGCCATGGACTTGTAAATGGACCCATGCTCATGATACCTCATCTTAGGACTTGGAACATGAGGAATATACTCAATGGCTACTGGTTTAGTCATTAAAAATCAGAATATAAACTGCTTTAGCAAAACAGGTTGTAGAGTAGCTACAAGCAACACCAAGACTAACACAAGATGGAACTTATGTTAATTCTAGCTCTGATAACCAATTTGCAGCATAATGATGGGGGTCTCTAATGTTTTGAGGGATTCAAAATTGAAACAAACAACCTAAGGGGCTGTTTAGAATCAGAGTAGCAATACTTCAAACAATGATTGATTTTTGAACAAACAATGTAACTTGAGACTCTTTTTTGTGAGGATTTTCTTTGGTTTTTGACAAGATGCAAACAAGTGAAATAAATGGATAAGCAAAGTAATCTAACAAATAACAACAGCCTAGCACAGATATATTTGAAAGATGACTACGAAGAGCAAGCTTAATTCAACTACAGCCTAGCACAAGAATAATTAAGACTTACTAACAGCAGGTTTAATCTATGTACAGCCTATGCACAAGATAAATTACCCTTACTAAACAGACATTGATCAACTATCCACAGCCTAGCACAGGATAATTATCAAGCCTGGCACAAACTACAGCTCTTAGCACAAGTTTGTTGATTTTGAGAGAAAACTCATCTTTTTCATATTAATCAAATCTGATTTCATTAGGTTACAAAGCAAGGCTTATATAGGCCAAGAGATACACATCTAAGGGTCTCAAATGCATCATCTAATGTACAAGAAAGTCATGGCCTTGGCTTTACACAAATCAGAATAGTAACTAGGAAACAAAAGCATAAAGTAATAAAGCATAAAGCAGAAAACAGAAAACAGGCTGCTCCTCTTTGTCTTGTTGTGCAAGGTCAATTAAGATGTGTAAAACCTTGGAGCTTAGGCTTGGCAGCTTCCATCTTCAAGTACAAAGGGTTAGGATGCCTTTCAACTCGTGCCCTTGTCTTGCCTAGCCAAATATAGCACCCAAAACAGACTTGGCACAAGACAATGCTGAAATGTCCCTATCTGGACCCATTTGTTTGTACTTAGCTAAACCTGCTCTTTTATTGTGAATTAGCAAAAAATCTCCCGGACTTTTGTTTTCCTAAGACCATAAGGTAAGAGTATTAGGCCTTGGAATAACTTAATTCACATTAGGGGTTGCCTTGGACGAAGCTCTTTGATGTTGGACCTGAACCGGGTGAGATATGACATGGACCCTTCTGATTGTATTTTGTAACACTTATAACTTCCTGGTCAGGATGAATTTGAAGACCCATGATAGCTCATTGGAAATATATAGATGTTAGCTTTCATGTCACAAAGAATCAGACCCAAATTATATCTGGAACTTTAGATATTGAGGATTGAGTACAAACAGGTCACTGATAGCATGTGCTGTAATAGTTCAGCATTCAGGGGCATCTTGCAGAGGCTCTAGGTTCCAGCAAAGATAGAATTAGGAGACCCATGACTAGCCAAATTAAAGCTATATGAGTTAGCTTCCTTCTGCATTTAGAATCATGCAAAAATAGTTCCTGAAACTTCAGTTATAAGCCTTTGAGTGACAACAGGTCAATTCTGAATATCCTGTAGTTTTCCTGTACATCAGCATGAACTTCAAAAAATCATATCTCCTTCATAAGGTCGATTAAAAATTACCATGATGACTCAAATGAAAGCTAATGAAGTTAGCTTTCATATCCAAAAGGACTCAACCAAAACTATCCAGACAAGTTTGAGTTATACAGCCTTGAGTGTTGACAGGTCATTTTGTCAGAAAACGAGATGCACCATGTATGCCAGTCTTTGAAGGTCTGCTGTGAAAAATCTACTAGAATTCTAATTCCATATGAAAGAGGACTCTTTCAAGAATCCAACAATATAAAGAACTCAAATTTCCACCATGTAGAACTCAAGATATGAGTTATTAAAGTTGACCCAATTCTGATGATCATCTGGGATCAGTTCAGGTTTTCCTGAAATTGAATGCTAAGCTTGTTTTCCCTGAACTTGGCTCATTTTGTTCTTGGATTGCATCCAATTGTCTCATGGATTTAGAAAGTCCCATGGGATATTCATTTGTCATGTAAAATGAAGGACCCCTGTCCCAACTCATGTTGCAACCACCCTAGGTTCAAAAGAATTTGACCTCAAATTCAGTTGGATAAGTGAAAAAATTTCTGCATTCCTCCTAGATCAAACACTTTCATGAGATGTCTCTTTCTTCCATAAGTAGCATCCTCTATTTCAGCAATGAGGAGTTGAAATTGCACACTCATAAAAGGCTCACTACCCTTACTCATGCTCATTGTGATTTCCCTTTCAATGGGGTTAATGTACTCTTTATCTAATGGCCAAGGTGGTTTCTCCACAAGCTCAATTGCAGTAGCATCATATAGCATGGGGTTGATAGCATGCTCACTTAAAAACAAGTCCAAATGAGTGTGTACACAACAAGTAAGACATGGTAATGCATCAAATAGGCTGGTATTGTTTTTGTGCATTGGAATCACCATACACAACACCAAATGTACTAAAACTTTATAAACATCAAGTAGTGAACCTCCCCTTGGTGTTCCACATAATCCCAACAAGTTCTCACAACCATTTTGAGCATTACTCATCTTAAAACACAAGAAGATCATAGCTGGGCAGTAGGGTTTAGATTGATCAATTTCACTCCTTAATATGTATGAGGTAGCACCCAAATGAGCAAGAATAACTTGTAACCTCATCAACATGTAAGAATGAAAGTGTGGGGATGCAAGAGTACAAGATATACCTCCCAAGACGAAGTTTAAGATGCAAGAATCATGGCTTGTGTAGGAGATCAGATTTGGCACACTTGAGCATGGAGCAACCCAAGACACTCCTTTTGCTTCACCCTTGATCGACTCCCAACAACTACCACCATTGAACATGACCATGGACTGTCCAAACTTCATGGTTTGAAAATCAAGTAGTCCTTGGTCGACAATCACCTCTATAGGACCCAAATCAGTAGCTTGCTTATTGATGGCTCCACAAGAAAGGGCAAGGCTATTCTCTTCTTCACTAGTAGGCTCATAGATTGAGTTAAAGGGGGTTTTAATTTCAGAACATGGATTCTCAAAGATAGCATTGCATGAGCTATCCATTTCTCCACATGTACTAATGACCTTTGGCTTAAGGCACTTGGACTTAGGACAAGCAACATCCAAGCATGGGACATCAACCATCTCACCTAAACTCTTCTCTTTTCCAACTGTTTTGGTAGCCCCTATATTGTCCCCTTTAGCTAGCACCTCATGGTTTGTAGGCCTTGCTAAGCTCTCCTCAACATATAAAGCCAACTCAAGCATATAATCGTATGTATATCTCCTTTGATCAAAAACTTCCAAATCTATGTGTTGTGAAATTTCAGAATGTAACCCATGGAAAAATCTCACTCCCTTTTGCACAACCTCAACATTCATATCACAAACAAAGCTTAACTCCTCAAACAACTTAGAATACTCATGTACACTCAAGGAATTTTGCTTAAGGGTCTTAATTTCAGTCCACAAACTATCCATTGTAGAACAAGGTAGATACTCTTATCTCATGGTCCTTTCTAGTCTAGACCAAGAACTAATCCTACCCTTCCCTTCCATTCTCCTTGTAAGTTTAAGAGTAGTATACCATAACAAAGCAAAATCCTTTAAACAAGACACAACAAGTTCAAGCTTCCTTTTTTCAGAATAACACTTGTGCTCAAAGTAGCATTCAACATCATACAACCAAGACACAAATGCTCTACTGTTTTCACCATTAAAGGAAGGAAGTGTATGGACTTTACCTCTACCTATAAGGGCAGGAGAGGACTTGGGACTCCCATGGACTAGGTGTCTAGCTTCTTGTCCCAAATCAGGTGGTTTTGGTTCCCTTAGAATACCATGACTGCTGGTTGCTTTCCTTGTATGCACAACACCTTTATGCCCTCTTCTTAAGGGCTGTAACTTCTCCATAGCTTCTGCCATGGACTTGTAAATGGACCCATGCTCATGATACCTCATCTTAGGACTTGGAACATGAGGAATATACTCAATGGCTACTGGTTTAGTCATTAAAAATCAGAATATAAACTGCTTTAGCAAAACAGGTTGTAGAGTAGCTACAAGCAACACCAAGACTAACACAAGATGGAACTTATGTTAATTCTAGCTCTGATAACCAATTTGCAGCATATGATGGGGGTCTCTAATGTTTTGAGGGATTCAAAATTGAAACAAACAACCTAAGGGGCTGTTTAGAATCAGAGTAGCAATACTTCAAACAATGATTGATTTTTGAACAAACAATGTAACTTGAGACTCTTTTTTGTGAGGATTTTCTTTGGTTTTTGACAAGATGCAAACAAGTGAAATAAATGGATAAGCAAAGTAATCTAACAAATAACAACAGCCTAGCACAGATATATTTGAAAGATGACTACGAAGAGCAAGCTTAATTCAACTACAGCCTAGCACAAGAATAATTAAGACTTACTAACAGCAGGTTTAATCTATGTACAGCCTATGCACAAGATAAATTACCCTTACTAAACAGACATTGATCAACTATCCACAGCCTAGCACAGGATAATTATCAAGCCTGGCACAAACTACAGCTCTTAGCACAAGTTTGTTGATTTTGAGAGAAAACTCATCTTTTTCATATTAATCAAATCTGATTTCATTAGGTTACAAAGCAAGGCTTATATAGGCCAAGAGATACACATCTAAGGGTCTCAAATGCATCATCTAATGTACAAAAAAGTCGTGGCCTTGGCCTTACACAAATCAGAATAGTAACAAGGAAACAAAAGCATAAAGTAATAAAGCAAAAAGCAAAAAGCAGAAAACAGAAAACAGGCTGCTCCTCTTTGTCTTGTTGTGCAAGGTCAATGTGTAAAACCTTGGAGCTTGGGCTTGGCAGCTTCCATCTTCAAGTACAAAGGGTTAGGATGCCTTTCAAGTCGTGCCCTTGTCTTGCCTAGCCAAATATAGCACCCAAAACAGACTTGGCACAAGACAATGCTGAAATGTCCCTATCTGGACCCATTTGTTTGTACTTAGCTAAACCTGCTCTTTTATTGTGAATTAGCAAAAACTCTCCTGGACTTTTGTTTTCCTAAGACCATAAGGTAAGAGTATTAGGCCTTGGAATAACTTAATTCACATTAGGGGTTGCCTTGGACGAAGCTCTTTGATGTTGGACCTGAACCGGGTGAGATATGACATGGACCCTTCTGATTGTATTTTGTAACACTCATAACTCCCTGCTCAGGATGAATTTGAAGACCCATGATAGCTCATTGGAAAGATATAGATGTTAGCTTTCATGTCACAAAGAATCATACCCAAATCATATCTGGAACTTTATATATTGAGGATTGAGTACAAACAGGTCACTGATAGCATGTGCTGTAATAGTTCAGCATTCAGGGGCATCTTGCAGAGGCTCTAGGTTCCAGCACAAATAGAATTAGGAGACCCATGAGTAGCCAAATTGAAGCTATATGAGTTAGCTTCCTTCTTCATTTGGAATCATGCAAAAACAGTTCCTTCAACTTCAGTTATAAGCCTTTGAGTGACAACAGGTCAATTCTGAATATCCTGTAGTTTTCCTGTACATCAGCATGAACTTCAAAAAATCATATCTCCTTCATAAGGTCGATTAAAAATTACCATGATGACTCAAATGAAAGCTAATGAAGTTAGCTTTCATATCCAAAAGGACTCAACCAAAACTATCCAGACAAGTTTGAGTTATACAGCCTTGAGTGTTGACAGGTCATTTTGTCAGAAAACGAGATGCACCATGTATGCCCGTCTTTGAAGGTCTGCTGTGAAAAATCTACTCGATGAAACTTGATTATTCCAATTCCATATGAAAGAGGACTCTTTCAAGAATCCAACAATATAAAGAACTCAAATTTCCACCATGTAGAAATCAAGATATGAGTTATTAAAGTTGACCCAATTCTGATGATCATCTGGAATCAGTTCAGGTTTTCCTGAAATTGAATGCTAAGCTTGTTTTCCCTGAACTTGGCTCATTTTGTTCTTGGATTGCATCCAATTGTCTCATGGATTTAGAAAGTCCCATGGTATGTTCCTTTGGCATGTAAAATGAAGGACCCCTGCCCCAACTCCTGTTGCAACCGCCTTGTGAGACCGAATAGACCATAGGCTAGACCTAGGCTTCGACAAAGCTACTTACATGTGAGACCTAGAGCCTCCCTTAGACTGGTGCATTCATACCCGGTCTCCATAGGTTCTGAGTAGGCTCCTTGCGTGGCATGTCACATCTTCACGCACAAGTGTGTCGTTCTTTCCTTAGGTCGCGAGATGTATTCCTTTTTGTGTGCATAATTTGAAACAATCCGTTACTTATAATTATTATTTTTTAGCCACACATTGCCATATAAGCCTACTTTCAACCCTTTAGATTAGGACCAACTTTTGCATCCCCTTTGAGCCTTAGCCTTTCATTTGGCATTACTACAAATACCAACTACATCCCATAAACAACCTTCCTTGATCAAGAAAGTTGTCACTTTGTTTTTGGTGTTTTGAAAAGGGAAATTCGTGTCCTATTTAGTGAACTCAAGCTAAGTTCATTTGAGTTGAAATAATTGGTTTATATTTGATTTTGAATAAAGAGGTTTTATAAAAGCAAAAACAAAATACAAAAGAAATAAAAATGCAAAACAACAAAAATCACTTCATATTTATTTATTTCATGTTTTGTAAGAGAAAAAGTCAAGCAACACTCCCTATCCATCATTAAGCGAGTAGAAAAAGACGTTGCAAAATAAATGGGGATTTGATGTTTTTCCAAGTGAATCGGACTTTCAAGTTTGATATTTTCATTTGTTGTAATAAATTGGGAGAAATGGAATTTTGGACAATTTCTTGATTTGTAACTCCACATCTCCATAACGGTGCTTGCACCAACCCCGTTTTGACCCACTACCTATCCCCGTTACAACCCTTGTTTCATTTTTTTGTGTGCATTCCCATCTTTACATTTCATATGCAACCATATAGGAGAGGACTACACATTAGATTGCGGGCATGTCTAACAAGTCGAGTAGTTGAGTGGTTTTGGTTACTTTTTGTCACAAAAATCACCCGTTCTTAAAATGAGTGACGAGTGAAAACCGTGAGGAAGTCGGTAGTCTAAGTCCTCTTAGTCATGGGTCACATTTGGTTGAATCTCGAGTCGTGGCGTGTTGGCTTTATACGGTTGACTTTGCCTCCCTTTTGCCAGCCTTTGAATTCGTTTTATTGGCATTTGGGGGTCATACTCGGGTTGCTTGAGCCATGATTAGGGAGTTGACACCTCGTTGAGACTCTGAGACGGTATCTCCCGAACTAGACCTTTGGTTTTTGAAATGAAACCCAACCGCTGGGATAAGGAAACGGTTGTTCTTTTGGTTGATGCATCTTTTATGTCGTTTACGTGCTTAATCTTGGATGCATCTAATTTTTCCGCAAGCCCCCACTTGCCTTACAAGGAAGTACATGCCTCATTCCACTTTGGTGTGAGTTGAAGGGACGGAGAAGGCCCATTAATTGCCTCTCATCGGATTTTAGTAGTTTAGTTTAGCTTAATTAAATAAGGGTCTTGTTTTTGCTCACTTACTTACTCGGGGACGAGTAATGTTTAAGTGTGGGGAGGTTTGATATATAATATATTTAGACCGATTCCCCTCTTCATTCTCTTCAATTTCGACCTTATTTAATGTGTTTTAGAATCGGTTTTATTGCACTTTGTTTATTATCACGCTTTGCTTTCATATCATGAATTCCCGTCTCATTTTACAGGAAATATGCAAAAGAAGAATGAGACGGGATGAGAAGCAAGAAACCGTCACTAAGTAAATAAGGAAGAGAAGAAATAAATGAAGAAGAAGAAAGAAATGAAGAAAGGAAGAAAAGGAGAGAAGGAAGAGGAAAAAGGGGTCTCAGCCGGTCCAAGCCACCGGCAGCCGGTTGGCCGGCTGAGCACCCCATATATCGCCAACAACAAAGAAAGGAAGAAGAAAGAGCAGGGAGCCCCAGCCGGTCCAGGCCACCGGCGGCCGGCCAAACCGGCTGGGGAGACAATGAAGGAAAAAAAGAAGACGAAGGAAGGAAAAAAAGCAGGAAGACCCAGCCGGTCCAAGCCACCGGCGGCTGGCCGGCCGGCTGGGACTCCCAGTCCGCATTTCCAAACCCTCTTCTTATTTTGAACCCTTAATCCACCAACCTATATATACCCCTCTCTTAATTCATTTTGTACACACAACCCTAGACACAAAAATCTTAGATTTAGCTTTCAATATTCCTAATCATTATTCTAATCCTTTGATAATTAGCACTAATGACTCTACTTTTCTACTTAGTTATCTTTAGATCTAGTCTTTCCTTTAGCTCTTGTTGAAGACTTGGGTTATAATTTGATATTATAGAATACTTTCCTTCTATTTATTCATCAAAGATTGCAACTTTTACCAAAGTTTGGTACAATTCTTCTCCTAATTACTTCTATTAGTTCTTTAATTGCATTTTCTTACTCATTTTACTAGTCATCATCTTGAATATGTTTTCTTTTGTCTTTATCATGTTAAATTCTTTACCTTTAGTTTCTAGTCTTAGTAGTTTGTGTGAGTAGTGCCCTTCTAGGGTAGATGGGGGATCTTTTGTAGGTTCTTGGGGTTAGAATGTGGTTTTGATTGTAAAAATCTAGTCTTTTGGTAATTCCTATATTTTGTGGACACCATGTGTTTGTAGAAATGCTAGAATGAGTAATTCATGATTTCTTTCATCTTGTTGCTAGCTTAAGCGAGAGCTTGGCTTGTTTGTTGCTTGTGTGTGCTTATAGGAGTCTTGGGGGAGGTAGGGCGAGAATCTGACCAAACCTAGGCAAGGAACCGTCTTTCACCGAGAGGTGGAGACCTACCATTACCTATCTTTAGACCGACTTTACCTTCTACCATATTCAACCCCAACCTCATTAGCGAACCCATTTGCCTTAATTTTCTTAATTCTTGTCTTAAATCTCATATTTTCTCATTTGTTAGACTTAGTTAGTTTTACTCACCTCCAATTTGCTTCTAGCTAGAATTGAACTAGAATTCGGCCAACTTACCTTAGAGCCTTAACCACCGTCCTTGTGGTTCGACCTCAAATACTCTACTCAATGGTCAAGAGCGATAAATGGATGATAGAAGTGAGAACCCCGTGCCGTTATCAAACACTTTAGGTAAATGGAATTTGACGTCTCCCACAAGGTAGGAGACAAGGATCGCTCTGTCTCACTATGCAACCTATAGAGTAAATTATTCAAACATGGCTAAAGGAAAGAAGGTATTTGAGTTTTCATTGCTTGGATTTTTCTTTTACTTTTCTTTATTTTTGAATTGCATTTTGATATTGCAATTTTGACATGTTAGCACAATGTTTCCACTTAGGATATGTAATTGAGAGCAACAATAGGGGTGCCCTCATCGAAGTGACATTGAGCACGGCCCTATGGTGTGGGTGCACTAGAGTCCCAAGAAGTCCCATTTTACACTACCATAGTGGAAAAAAAAAACATAACTTTGAACTCAAATTTTTGTCTTGTATTGTGTTATTTTCTTTTTGTAGGTAGAAGTGAAAGAGCATTGGATCATGGTTGGTTGCATAGCATGGCGGTCATCTAAGAAATCCACTAACCAAGGAGTATTCACAACAATGGGGGTTGTCAAGGGGGATAAGCACAAACTCCGGACTCGATTTAGTAGATGGGTTAAAACAACACTAAAAGTGCACAACCTAAGGTGTTTAAATTTTGCGATTAAGATGAACACTTTATGAACACTCTAATTAGGGGGCGTTTGGTTCGAAGGGTTGGAATGGAATGGTATGGAATGCCATACCACTAAGGATTGGATTCTATATCCCATACTTGCTTTATATTGTTTGGTTCAACCTTGGAATGGAATACAATGTCAAAGATTATGGAATGGAGTTTGAATCTTGAGGTAAGACTTGGATATGAGATTAGAGGGGGTTGAAATGGATTTAGAATCCATTAGGATTCTAACTCCATTCCAAAATGCTCCAACCAAACACTAGAATGGATTAAATCCATTCCATTCCATTCCAACTCCCCCAACCAAACACCCCCTTAGTGTCATTTCGACTCTGGCAATGAGCATAAAACATTCCACCTTTTTTGAAAATGTTTTGAAACTTATTTTTTCGAGTTTTGTAAAGAGACCTCTTATTGATTGTCGATTAGACGCTGCGATATCAAAGCACGTTATACTTCGATCATTATCAGATGTTTTTCGAGAGTCATCAGATATCGAGTATCTACAACTTTTAGTTTAGTTCCCTTTTAGATGATTCCCCCACTTAGATGAAGAAAGTAGTTATTCTTTTGTATATTCATCCTATTTGCTCTTATGTGCTTATTTCCTTCAATGTTTCAAAGCTTTGGCAAGACCCCACTTGCCTTGCAAGAAGGTATCTGATATAGGAGGGACATGGGTATATGCTCAAAATGCAAGTTTAAGTCACTCTTGAAATTTCAGATTCGTTCTCTTTACTTTAAGACTAAATATCTCGGGATATATTGCTATTTATGACGTGATTTTACTTGGAGATGAAAGTACATGATGTTAGCTTTCCAACAAGTGGTCACACGCGTTATTTGGTTAAGTAACGAAGGAGATATGGTCATTTTAAGTTGAGTTGTCCAACTCTTACGCGGGTGATATAAACGACGGACTAGGACACAGATTCCAAGGCTCATGGTCAACACGGCTTGGTCAACCAACACGGTTTCCAAGGCTGGTGTTTTGTGATGTTTTTATTTTGTTAAGTTTACTAATTTGAATAAAATAGTGTGATAATCTTATTTAATAATAAGGTAGTATTCACACTTTCCTAATTTCTATTTAGCTAGTTTAAGGTAAGGACTAGTAGTATAAATACCAAGCTATGTAATCAGAATTATTCATACAATTTGAGAGTTTCATACAAGAGTTACTTGTTTATTCTTATTGATTGCGAGCTTTAAGTTTGTTAGTTCGTTCTTGCGAGAGTGAATTAATCCATATTCTTCCTTGCGAGGTTGAGTATTAGTCGTGGCTAGGTCGAATTCCTTGCGAGGGAGGAGAGTTAGAGCACCTCATATCCTTTATATTTTCGTTCATACACATACAAAAACAACAAAAACACGTTAATTTCCGCTGCAACTTTATAAAAAAAACAAACGGACAGTTTCCTGAACTGTTCAAACCAAAAAAAACGAGTGAGTTTTACATCAATTTGGTATCAGAGCTTCGGCTCTTGATTTCCTTAAATTAAGACGGTCCTTGAATATGTGATTTATCTACATCGTGTTTATAATCATGGTTTGGGGTTTAAAGAACCTGGATCGTGAAATAAAAAGGTTAGAAAGGGAATATGAGGAAGCAAAGTTTTGGAAGAATATACACAAGGAGCTTGACGGAATTATAGCAAAGTATGAACGTCCAAGAGTAAAGAAAGAAGAGACAAAGATTGAGTCTTTTGAAGTCATTCACAAAAAACAAGAAGTGAAGACAACAACAAAGAGTGGGATTGTAGAGAACAAGGGAAGTTCGTTAAGGCGTTGTTTCAAGTGCCAAGGCCCATCACACATAGCTAAACAATGCCCACAAAAACGTGATCTAACGATCGATGAATTATGTAATCTCCTTCCAACCTTTGTGCTACCTGACCCTAAAAGAGAGGAGGCGACAAGTGAAGATAAGGAAGAGGAGGTTTATGTGGATGATCCTTATAGTGTTCATGACCACCAAGAAGCAATGGTTCACAACGTACATCTTCAAGCTAGTCCGGTTGAAGAAGGTAAGACTATGTCTTCCGATATTGTTCATGAAGAAGGGAAACATGTAAAA
Source organism: Heliosperma pusillum (assembly GCA_022085475.1). Taxonomy (NCBI): domain Eukaryota; kingdom Viridiplantae; phylum Streptophyta; class Magnoliopsida; order Caryophyllales; family Caryophyllaceae; genus Heliosperma; species Heliosperma pusillum. The sequence goes on along the minus strand of JAIUZE010004618.1, from coordinate 16,349 downwards.
GATGTGGGGAAGATGATATCTGACCTTTTCCAAACGAACAGTACAGAAGACTGTTTATTTCCGAATGATGAAACAGAAAAGGTGGAAGACGAAATTACCATATATATTGTTGATCCACTAAGTGATGATGAAGATATAAAGGATGTAACTGAAGATAAAATATTTTCTTTTGAGGATGAATCTTACATAGAAGATACAACATTAGCTGATTATCAGTTATCATCTATTTGTGATGAAGAATTTGAAGAAGTTTGTGTTAAAGCTCACATGGAAGAGAATGATAACACAAGTTATGGCGATGCAAAACGAGATGATCTTACTCTTACGCCAATCTTGGGTGAGGAATTTATATACGATAATATTTGTTTGGATTCTCAAGTTAGTGCACCTTATCAATCACCACTTGATAAATCCATTGATACGAAGCTATATGGTGGAAATTCTTGTTTCATGATGAAATCGATTCCTATTGATGTTCATGATGATCGTGTTATACCAATAAAGCTTTGTTTTGATTTTGGAAAGCACAAGAATGGAACGCACAACGAAGGAAAGCACGAGAAAGGAATACCAAAGAAAGAAGTCAAGCTTAAGTGTGTCGATGGTAGCAAATTTGGAAAATATATTGAAGATGACGAATTGAAGGAGAGATTGGTGGTGTGCGTTAATAGCTTCAAGTTCTTATTCAAATTTGCTATTAAACTCTTAAGGATTGTTTTTGATCCGGGAGGTCGTAGGTCCAAGAATCGGGACGATTATTTTTGAAGAAAGGGAGAATGATATAGGAGGGACATGGGTATATACTCAAAATGCAAGTTTAAGTCACTCTTGAAATTTCAGATTCGTTCTCTTTACTTTAAGACTAAATATCTCGGGATATATTGCTATTTATGACGTGATTTCACTTGGAGATGAAAGTACATGATGTTAGCTTTCCAACAAGTGGTCACACGCGTTATTTGGTTAAGTAACGAAGGAGATATGGTCATTTTAAGTTGAGTTGTCCAACTCTTACGCGGGTGATATAAACGACGGACTAGGACACATATTCCAAGGCTCATGGTCAACACGGCTTGGTCAACCAACACGGTTTCCAAGGCTGGTGTTTTGTGATATTTTTATTTTGTTAAGTTTACTAATTTGAATAAAATAGTGTGATAATCTTATTTAATAATAAGGTAGTATTCACACTTTCCTAATTTCTATTTAGCTAGTTTAAGGTAAGGACTAGTAGTATAAATACCAAGCTGTGTAATCAGAATTATTCATACAATTTGAGAGTTTCATACAAGAGTTACTTGTTTATTCTTATTGCTTGCGAGCTTTAAGTTTGTTAGTTCGTTCTTGCGAGAGTGAATTAATCCATATTCTTCCTTGCGAGGTTGAGTATTAGTCGTGGCTAGGTCGAATTCCTTGCGAGGGAGGAGAGTTAGAGTACCTCATATCCTTTATATTTTCGTTCATACACATACAAAAACAACAAAAGCACGTTAATTTCCGCTGCAACTTTATAAAAAAAACAAACGGACAGTTTCCTGAACTGTTCAAACCAAAAAAACGAGTGAGTTTTACATCAGTATCCTACCTCGTGGATATATTATTATGTGTTGAAGGGGTGAAGCAAGGCCCACTAATTTCTTTGTATCAGATAGGTAACTTTAATAAAGGTCTTAGTCTTAGTCACCTTCTTAATCAGGACGACTAAAGGTTTGGTTTGGAGATATTTTATGCGCGTTATAACTTACACACTTTTCATCCTCAATTTGATATCATTTTGCATGCCACTAGTGCTAATGCTAGCCAATATCGATGCCAATTGCTTTGTATTTGTTACTTTGAACTATTTTATCTGTTTTGTAGGAAAGAAGCCATATGGGGAAGATTTCCCATGTTTTATGAGCAAATAGAAGCAAAATGACGGTTTACAAAGCTTGGCATGAAGGGGGGCCCAAAGACCAAGGAATATATGCCTGAAATACAATATTTGAGAGGTTCACCTATTAGCTAGTACGAGTTAGGGTGGATCCTCACGGATTGGAGGGAAGAAGCGAGCAAAAAGAAAGGAGTATGCGGGCTCAATCCGTGCAGATTGGCTTAATCCGTACGAGCTGGGGGCCCGCGCTAGACTGACAAGACTGCCTGAATACTTATGGATCTGGCTGAATCCTCAAGCATTGGACTGATACGCCCATGTTTTGTGATCTCCCCTTAGCCTAATCTTATAATCCTATAAATAACCAACTAGTAAGTATATTGGAGATGAATCTTATCATGTCTTAATTCATCTAAAAACCCTAGATTAGATTAGTTTAATCCTTCCTTAGTTATTTTAATCTTTCGATAATTATATTTTAATTACTTGTAGATCTAACTTTATTGTTTGATTTCTTGGGTCTATATTGAAGATGGGTGATAATCCCCTATTTGATTCAAGATTTCCTCTTTTATTGTTCATCTATATGGCTAATTAGTTGGTATAATCTCTCATCTCCTTTTAATTACCTATTAATCTTTATTTTAATTACTTCTTACTTGCTTTAATTTATTTCTTCATGTTTAGTACTAGTTTCGTCTCTTGTTCTTCCATGTTTCTTATGTTAGTTTTTTATGTGAGTGAGTGGGATTATGAGGACGATTAAGGGTTAAATATATGCTTGTGGAGACTATATGTTGACTAATGGTTTTATCGCCAATAATTGCACTTGTTCGATAAAATGTGTGAATGACCACTTTGCATGTTTCATTGTTGTTTATGCACACCCATAAGATTGATAGTCGTAGATTGTGCTTGAACTTTCTTGTTTGTTGGTAGATCGACCATCTGTATGCGAGAGGTAGCTCGTGTTGATCTAGGTGGGGTTGTTACACCGAGAGAGTCAACCCATTTGCCAAATATAATTTCAATTGACTAGAATTGAAGCATAAATCCCTCGTAACTACCCATATGAACCTATTTACCCTAATTCATGTTTGTTCGATTGTTAATCCATGATCCTAGTTTTTCTTTAGTTTGCAATTTACTTTAGTGTTTTAATTGCATTGTTTTAGATTAGTCTTTAAACCCAAATTTGAGACAACCTAGTCAAAACTAAATTACACTTTTAGTATCTTGAATACCCTCGTCCCTGAGGATCGGCCTTGACTTATCGCTTGCTAATTTTTAAGTTTATCGATATGTGATGGGATACAACGACCCGCATATCAGTGGCAAAGGGATTATAAGCATGACTCACAACTTTATGATCAATATTTCGACATCATAGGAAGGTGAGGCACAAAATAGTAGAAGGGTACACGGCCAAATGTCCGACATTATGTCCAACCAACAAGATATAGTCAAGACTTTACTCACTACAACCAAAGTTCCGACATCATAGTACGTAGGACGAATCACAACCAAACATTTGACATTGCGACCCTAGCATAGAAAATTCACTACCAAAGTTCTGACATCTTGAACCGACCCTCGAGCTCTGATGCCTATGACCAATGTTCCGAAAGCATAAAGTGAAGACCCGATAGACTCTTAACCAAAGTTCAAATATCATGTGCCTATATTCATGACCAAAGTTTTGAAATCATGAACCATGCATCCCCTTATTGTCTCATGACCAAAGTATCAACACCGTGGACGACCTCCATACAGGAAAGTAAAATATTTAATAGTGCAATCAACGCAAGCATCAACCTCCCAACAACGTCGTCATACTCACACAGCCCACTTATAAATATTAGAAGTACATAAGCATTTAGTATATGAAAAAAGGTTTAGAAAAAAAGTAATTAAATAATGCGGAACATAAATGACCCTATACATATTATATGAAAACATGATATATTATATCATCATAATATGAGTCGGGATGCAAAATTAGCAAACCAATGTTTATATAAGCCTACAAGCAAGTTTGGCTCAGCCAAGTTCTTTTCAACTAGGTCGGGCTGGACACGATAGAAGGGAGCATAATCTCTTCACGGCCTAACTCAGGTAAGTTAGGGCTGGCTCGGAAGAGCTAGGCCTCGAATCGCGTGCTTACATATGCTAGTTCAAGTTAGGTGATGAGGAAGCTGCACGGTGTCGAATAATGATTATAAAGCAGTACAAGAACAACCCTTGTGAATACAATGTGAACAAAGACCGACAAGTAGAATGATACTCAAATCATAAAGGAAATATGGTCGAGGGAATTATAACATACAGTGATTGTAAGACGGGGAGAGCTCAAAAACGTCACATTTCTAAACTTAGGGTTTCGAAAAATAAAAACAACTAAGCATGCACACACTTAGGGTCGAAGGGGTAAAAGAGAGGATACCAAAGGCGCAAGAATCATCCAAAACCGTTACAAAAAGAAAGAACGAAAAGAAATGATGAGTCATTCTTGGGCTGCGTTAATCAACCACGTTTTTCATATAATTAAAAATACAAAAAGACTTTACCAAAACGGCTGGAGCTTCGTACGATCAATATATCTACTTGAGTTAGGGGTGTCTATTTCGAGCATGAGTAATGGGTTTGGAATCAGGAATCACACATGGGTTGTATGAGGTTGGAACATCATTCCTAATACCTTGTGTTGGTTTCATTCTAAGTGGCATGAGCTTGAAACACTGTTAAAGGTTTATACGCAAAATACAGTATTTTAATTAAATTCATGAAAATAAATATTTAATCAATAATTATATAAAAGATTTCATTTAAAATACGACAAAATATTTATTTTCACTTTTTTTTGTATCATAATTTGATATCATGGGTATCAATCTCATATCCACCACATTCCTTTACTATGGATAACTCATATCTCATCCGTTTAAGATATAGATATGAAACCATCTTTTTTGTAAAACAAAGGCATGGTATGAATTTGACTCATTCCAAACACATACCTTATACCTTTAGGTAAGGTTGAGCAGAAATATACGATGCGGTTTAATATACGGATACGATACTGTATATGGATTTGATTACACGAATTTCGAGTACACGATATAAAATTTTGGGTATACGATACGGTTTTTAAAAAAACCATCTCGGGTCCGAGTTGGGGAAAATCAAAACCTGACATATGGTTTTTGACCCGGTTTAATTAAAAATAACCCAAAACAAGTTGTATGTGAAACTTTATTTTCCATTTTGACTATTTGTGTAAAACTTTGTGCACTAATCATTTTATGTGAAACTTGAAATGTACGCAACTCACTTTATGGGTGACAAAGTTGTATGTGAAACTTTGGTAGTTTGCATTTTGCTATTTTACTATTGACTTTGCAAGTAATTGTGTTTTGTAATAATGATCCTAGTAGATGATATAGGCATCTTAGTAATTGGTCGTTAGCAATGTTGTGGACTCGAATTTTCGGTTTGAGCATTATTAATTAAACTGGATCCGCGCATCCGGTTTTCGGATACCCGGTTAATACGAAAACTGGGTCGTATCCAGGTTCTAATTTTTGGCCTGCCAAAACCATGTACCCGGTTTTGCTCACCCCTTCCTTTAGGGTGTGTTTGGATAGAAGGATTTGGAGGGAAATGAAGGGGGGCGAAAGTGAGGGATGAGAAATCTCTTGTTTGGTTAGCAACATTGAAGTGGAGGGATTTGGAAGGGAGGGAAAATAGATTCCTCCATTCCCCACCTCCAAACCAAATTACTCCCCCACCAACATAGGCAAGATTTGGACAATTAGAAAACTATACAACTAGTTGTATACATCTGGTAGTATAGATTTGGAGCTTTATAATGAAGAAGTTGAACTTATATTTGCATTTTACGATATTTATTGAAAAGAATTTGAGCACCTTTATATAAATTGTAAACTCAAAATATTATAATGAAACTAAAAAACAATACATATAAGCTTAGTTAGATTTTAACTGTGATACCTAAAAAATTAAAATGTAACTAAAACATTTTAAAAGCTCGAAAAGATTGCATATAAGCTCAATTAGAATGGTATTGGATGTATCATGCTCATATAAATATGGTTGTATGGTCTTATTTGTGAGATTTGGAGGGAAACTGATCTCCTCCATTTTCCCTTCCCTCCCCTATACGTCCACTTTTGCTATCCAAACACACCTTTATTATATGTACCAAACAACCTGTGACACCCTCAAATTTGCGGAAAGAAAAAAAAATTATTTAAATACATAAAAGATAATAATACATAACGAAGGTGTCATAAATAAAAAGGGTCATTACAAAACGAAAATAATATTATACAAAAGAAATATACAAGACGGGAGACATATCTCCCGTATAAATACGGAAATAAAAAGAGTGTATAATAATATACAGACTAAGAACCAAATATAGGTCCAAGGTAAATACTTCGCTCGCTAGCTCGTCAATGTACCCCAAATATGCATTCACCACCTGTTCGACCGCATTAAATATAAACACGGAAGCCACAGTCAGTGGGGAGTAACTCCGAGTTCTCCCAGCCACGAAATGTCGAGTTTAATGAAACATGAATAACATAAAAGCAATGTATATAGAAAATACAAAACCTTAACATATATGATATGTTTTCATGTTATGAAACAATTAACTAACATATAACCTATCATATGAAAGCTATCATGTGAAACCGATAATAAAATATAACAGAGGTAGGGAAGCTGGTATGCTGGCTCAGCGGTTACCATGTAACATGGCCCTGATACACTCAAACCCTAATCAACACGTAATCATGTGAATCAGTTAACAATCGGGAATCCAAACTCTATCAATCTTAGCCGGCTTGCATCTCACCTTCTAAAACTCATAGAATCATACAAACATGAAAGACCAATACTTCTACAAACAGGCATAAGTTCTTAGAACCGTCAATAGTAGACTTCTGTAACTCGAGGCTATACCACAAGGTAAACATCCTAGTCCTAGACTGATCAGACCTAGCGACAACAGCTATTCCATTCCCCGTCCCATGACATAACCGTACATGAGAAACTCTACTAGGCGCCCCCCTAAGCAGAGATGGCTAGTACTTAAGCTGGCTCCGTTCCCAAAGTGGATTAGGCAGCCATGCCCCGACTTGGATATAAACCCACCAAGCCGAGACACAAAAGCTATCAAGCGGCAAACTCCGTATGCTCGTTAAAGTTAGTATGGCCTATCAATGTCATGGTCCAAGATACTCATTTAGAATTAGAATGGTCAAGACGCCATATACTCATAATTCTCTATGGGTACTTAGTCAACACGACACCAACCATATAATTAAACAGTCACAGGAAAAACATCCTATCATGTGACTAATTGCATATAAATCACATTCAAATATCATATCGCCTCATATCTACTAAGGCTCATTCATTCATTCATTAAATAAAACCTTACCTGAAGACACATCCCCGACCCGAGTCCCGCGACGGGTCATCAGTCAAAACGGGGCTTACTAGATCTTAGCTTGACCAAACCCGTTTGATCAAACCGGCTAGAAACAGAGTCTTTACCACATAGACTTATACATAAAAGTCAACATATTCATGACATGTTATTTTATTAACTTCTAACATGTGAATTATTATATCATACCCAAACCCTTGACTAAAAGGATATTAAATACACCTACGATCTCGTCTATAATTTCTAACATGTGAGAAATAATAATTTAATGAAAAACCTTTTTAATTAAATATTTTACTTATTAATATTTCTCGCTTGCTAATTATTACAAAACGCGATAAAAATGACGATAACTCAAAAACCGTCACAAGTCCCAAAGTGGGACCCACGGGCTGACTTTTGGGCCGAACCCAACATGGGCCTGAATGGGCCCACGTGCCTGTTTGGGCTGTTTTGGCAGATTTTCCAACTTTTACTAAAACCGTTTCCTAATATTTCCCGCATGCTTTATCATAATTAAAACCCGTCAAAACAACAACCAAACAATCAAACATCGACACAACCCAAAGACCAAAACCCGGACCCACCCTTGACCAACCCAGACCGGCCTGGACCGGGCCTGAACCGGCCTGAACCGGCCTGGTTTGGGTCCGGTTTCCAGCCCTCCTCCACGGTTCAACCACATCAAACACCAAATTAATTTCTAACATGTTTTAATCATCAAACAACCATTTTAACAATCATCCAATCAAAAATCATGATTATAACAAATCATAAAAAAATGTCAAGAACACTAAACTTGTCATAAATTCATACAACATGATAAAAACAACTACTTATCATATTACTACTAAAAATCCATACACCATAATAACATGAACCAAAAACAAAGATGAACCAAAAACTAAAGAAACCAAAAGCTATGTAACATATATCCGTCGAGTAACTCGGAATCGTTACCTTAGCTAGACAAGACAATTAGCACCAAAATAAGAAGTATAAACCAAGAATCCCCCCTACTAATCTTCACCCAAAATATACGAGTCTCCAAACTCGTCTTCAAAATCTTCCCCTATAAGAAATAACAAGGAAAACATTATTAGAACAAAAATATGATTTTCCATAATTAAAGTGTTGAAAAATGATTTTGTCGGAATTGAAATAAAACCGTACGTGAAGATGAGGAGCGAAGAGGAGATCCTAGAATTATAAGTTATGACGGATTTAATTAAGAAATGAAGATTTTATGAGGATTTTGCTCAAGAACGATGAAGAACGGATGAAGAACGCTCAAGAACACTCAAGAACGATTAAAGAAAGTGATAATTTGATCTTTATTTGATTTGTTGAAAAATGAAAAGTTGTTAGTGAGTAGTGGAGTGGAGGGAGCCGTGTAAATATAGAGGGATTAGAAAGTCGGGTTTTGAAATTGTTGTTACGGAATTGACTCGCGATAAATAATTATTTTACGGTAATCGATTAAATATAATTAGCGATTAAGTTAATTAAATTAAATATCAAGATATTATGTTATATTAATCAAAAGAAATGAAAATATCAAGCCCTATTAGAGGGTAGGAGAGCCGGGTGGCTTTGTGATTATCGGGTCAGTTTTGTAAACGATTTGCGTAATTTTCGTTAACTGATCGATAAAGTTGATAAATATCTAGATATTATTATTAGTTTAATCAAAACAATTAAAATATCTAATTGTGAGTGGAAAACGATGACATGGGCGGGTGACTCATGCCAAAGTCGAGTTTCGGATTTGTTTCGGGATTTACGATGAGTCGGAAATAGTTAAATGACTTTTGGTTAAAACCGTAAACGTTATTCTTTAAATTCCGAATAAATTCAAAATAATTATATTAAATTATGATAAATCTTAATAAATCTAAATAAAAATAAATCAAAAATATTATTTTTTTAAATAAAAATTTCGGTCTTCATACTTATGAGACGAGTCGGGAAAAGTCAACGGAAGTCAAAGTTGACTGAAAAGTCGAGAAAAGTCAAAAATGACTTAAAAGTCCAGAAAAGTTTATGACGACTTAAAAGTCAAGAAAAAGTAAATGACGACTTTAAAAAGTCAAGGAAAAGTCAAAGACGACTTAAAAGTCAAGAAAAGTCAAAGATGACTAAAACGGGATTTTCATGAATCTCTCAGAAATCCAAATACGACCGCGAATTTACAAAAAAAAAAAAATTGTAAGCGACTCGAAACAATAAATTCTATTTTAAAAACTTAAGTTCTACTGAAAAGTGTTAGTAAATATTTTTACTAGAAAAATTGGGTACCTTTCGGGTTGTTACATTTGATCGCTCCCGACGCACACACGTGAACCCTAACTTAAACTACTTGACCTTGAAATAATAAATGAGAGTTTGGGTAGAAGTTAAGGACTTTACTTGGTAGTCTATGTGTTTATGCTAATTGATAGGAGTAACTTAATTTGTTTTGTTTCTTATGAAGATGGTTAGACCGCGAGTAGCTGAGAATGTTATGATGGAGGCTCTTGCTCAAGTGCTGAAGAATCAGCAAGATGCCGCTCTAGCTAATGCCAACCAAGTTCCCCCTAGAAGGAAGGACAACCATCAAGGTGGCTATGCATGGGTAGCCGGACAAATTGCAAGGAGTAAGATCGTGCCTTATGGTGGAGAACCGGATCCTACGGAGCTATCTGATTGGTTCCGTGAGATGGAGAAGCAGTTTGATCTTTACCAAGTCCGAGAAGAGGACAAGGTGAGGATTGCAAAGCACTTTCTGGTGAGGGAAGCCGACAACTGGTGGGCTATCACAAGTGCCACAACAACTCTTGAAGAGGACTTTAACTGGACTTGCTTTAAAGCTCTTGTGGAGGGTAGATTTTATCCTAAAGAGCTTAAACAGCAAAGGCTTAAAGAGTTCATTGATTTTAAACAAGGCAACCTATCAGCTCAAGAGTTTACTACGGAGTTTAATAAGCTCGCTCATTTTGCGCCGAGGCTTATTCGGGATGATGAAGACCGTGCATTCTATTATCGTAACAAGTTGAATGCCGTTCTTCAAAGTAAAGTGAGAAGGGGTACTGCGTCCTTTGGAGATCTTTACGATGATGCTTTGTGGGCCGAAAATTCAATGAAGGCTATAAGGGATGAAGCTTTAATGAATAATCCCTCTCCTTCTTATGCTCCTAGGCCGAATACTTTTGGGAAGAGACCGTTTATTCCGTCTCCTTCTAATTCCTATGCTAACAAGAGGAGGTTTAATCCTTCTTCCAATGCCAATACAAGGAATCCCTCTCCTTTTATTCCTAGAGCTACTTCGAATGTGGCTCATAGGCCTTATGCTCCTCAAGTTCAAGGTCGTCAATGTAACTATTGTAGACAACCATACCATCCTGGTGTGCCTTGTTCCAACCGATCTTACATTTGCTTCTTTTGTAAAAAGGGTGGTCATCGTTACGAGGATTGCCCCGATCGGAAGTTGTTGCCTCCTCCTCCTCCTAAACCTAAGGGTTCAATCTTTGTCATGAGCCGTGCTGAGGCCGATGCTCATCCCGAGATCATTACGGGTATGTTCTCAATCTTAGAGCAACCGTGTCTTATTTTATTTGATACCGGTGCTTCAATGTCTTTTGTGTCATCGACATATGCTAATAAGCTATCTATCGAGCCTACATCTAGTGAGGATACTCCCATATCCTTGCCATCCGGAGATATTATCTCTTGTTCAACCCTTTATCCGAATGTACCTATTTCTATTTCGGGTTCTATCTTTCCCGCGAATCTCCTTAAGTTTCCTCTAGGAGAGTTTGATATTATATTAGGTATAGATTGGTTAGCTATGTATCATGCTAGGTTCGAGTGTCGTGATCAAAAGATTTTCTTAAAGAGTCCTTTAGGTGTTAGAATAACCTATAAGGGATCTCATCCCCGTAAAGGGGTGTCTTTAATTTCTGCTTTGAAGTTGGTAAGTATGGTTAGAAAAGGTCACCAAGCAGTCTTGTTTGTTGTGACTTCTTCAAATACCTCTTTTACCCCAAGTATTGAAGTACGTGCCATATTGTTCGCGAATTCATCTATGTGTTCCCCAAGATTTGGGCCCCGGAATTCCTCCCAAGCCAAGCGACTGTTAATTTCTATTGATCTGTTTCCTGGTTTCTGGTCCAATGCCAGCCTCCTTATCGTATGCTCCATCTGAATGGAAAAGAATTGAGAAAGCAGTTTGGATTATGGGATTGAAAAAGGTTTTATTCGACCAAGTGCCTCTCCTTGGGGTGCTCCTGTTCTTTTTGTGAAGAAGAAGGATGGTTCTATGAGATTGTGTATCGATTATCGTGAATTGAATCGGATTACAATCAAGAATAGGTATCCTTTACCGAAAATTGAAGATTTGTTTGATCAATTAAAGGGTGCTTCTACTTTTTCGAAGACTGATTTGAGATCGGGTTATCATCAAATTCCGGTTAGAGATGTTGATATTCCGAAGACCGCTTTTAGTACGAGGTATGGCCATTATGAGTTTAAGGTAATGCCATTTGGATTGACGAATGCTCCCGCTATCTTTATGGATCAGATGAACCGCACATTTAGTGAGTATCTTGATAAGTGTGTGGTGGTATTCATTGATGATATTCTTATTTTCTCCAAATCCGAAGATGAGCATGCTATTCATTTGAGGATTATTTTGGGTGTTCTACGTCGACAGAAGTGGTATGCTAAGTTCTCTAAATGTGAGTTTTGGTTACCTAAAGTGTCCTTTCTTGGGCATGTTATTTCAAAAGAGGGTGTAATGGTAGATCCTTCGAAGATTGAAGCCGTTGTTGATTGGAAGAGTCCGTCTGATATTAGAGAGATTCGAAGTTTCCTTGGTTTAGCTGGTTATTACTGAAGGTTTGTCAAGGTTTTCTCTAAGCTTGCTAGACCGATGACTCAGTTATTGAAGAAGGAAACCAAATTCCTTTGGAATGAAGCTTGTGAAAATGCGTTTCAAGAGTTAAAGAAGAGGTTAACTACCGCTCCGGTGTTGACTTTGCCCGAAGATGGAGTAGACTTTGATGTCTATTGTGATGCTTCTAAATTGGGATTAGGGTGTGTTCTTATGCAGAATAGGAAGGTGGTGGCTTATGCTTCAAGGCAATTGAGAGTTCATGAAGGGAACTATCCTACTCATGATCTAGAATTGGCCGTTGTTGTTCATGCTTTGAAAGTATGGAGACATTACTTGATTGGAGTTCATTGCCGTATATTCACCGATCATAAAAGTTTGAAGTACATATTTACTCAAAAAGAGTTGAATATGAGGCAAAGAAGATGGTTGGAGTTGGTGAATGATTATGATTTTGAGTTATTGTATCATGAAGGGAAGGCTAATGTTGTTGCAGATGCTCTTAGTAGGAAAGCTTCTCATGCTTTGAATGCTATGCATGTTTTACTTGTTGATCTTTGTGCCGAGTTTCAAAGGTTGAGTTTGGAATTTGTAGAGCGTGGTTTTGTTCATATTGGTGCTATGATTGCCGAGCCTGTGTTTCTCCGTGAAATCCGCGAAAGCCAAATTGATGATCTTACCTACAAGTCTATCCAAGCCAAGATTCTTGAAGGTAAAGGTAAAGATTTCAAGTTTGATAATGAAGGTGTTCTTCGTTTCCATGGTCGTTTATTTGTGCCTAATGCTCTTAATTTGAGGAAGCGAGTTCTTGATGAAGCTCATCTTTCCCCTTATTCTATTCCCCCCGGTGGTGATAAGATGTACAAAGATTTGAAGCTGCAGTTTTGGTGGCCGAACTTGAAGGGTGATGTTGTGTCATATGTTGGAAGATGTTTGACTTGCCAACAAGTGAAGATTGAACACAAGAGACCCGGTGGATTGCTACAACCGTTGGATATTCCGCTATGGAAGTGGGAATCTATTTCTATGGACTTTGTTATGGCTTTGCCGAAGACCGTTGGAGGTAAAGATGCTGTTTGGGTTGTTGTTGATCGATTGACCAAGTGTGCTAGATTTATTCCGATAAAAGAAACTTGGAATTTGGATCGTTTAGCAAAGGCTTATGTTGATGAAATTGTTAGATACCATGGTGTTCCTTTGGAGATTATATCCGACCGAGATCCGAGATTCTGTTCGAGATTTTGGAAAGCTTTGCAAGAAGCCATGGGTAGTAAGTTGTTGATGAGTACTGCATTTCATGCCGCTACGGATGGTCAGACTGAGAGGACTATTCAGACTTTAGAAGACTTGCTTATGGCTTGTGCTCTTGACTTCCAGTCTAGTTGGGAAAAGAGTCTACCGTTGGTGGAGTTTTCTTACAACAACAGTTATCATGCATCTATCAAGATGGCTCCATATGAAGCTCTTTATGGAAAGAAATGTCGGAGTCCTATATGTTGGAATCAATTGAGTGATGTTCGTGACTTAGGCCCCGATGTTCTTGTTGAGACGGTTGATAATGTGAAGGTAATTCGTGATAGAATGAAAGCCGCTCAAGACCGTCAAAAGTCTTATGCCGATATCCGAAGAAGGCCGTTAGAATTTGAGGTTGGTGATAAAGTGTTCTTGAAGGTGTCTCCTATGAAGGGTGTTAAAAGGTTTGGTGTTAAGGGTAAATTGAGCCCGAAATACATTGGACCCTTTGATATTGTGGAAAGGATTGGTGCAGTTGCTTATAAGTTGGATTTGCCGCCGAATTTGGCTAAGGTTCATGATGTTTTTCATGTTTCTCAATTTAGAAAGTATGTAAGTGATCCAAGCCATGTCTTTCAAGTTGAATTGCCCGAGCTTGAACCGAATTTATCTTTTGAAGAGAAGCCGATCCGCATCCTAGATCGCAAGGATAGGAAGTTGAGAAGTAAAGTAGTTCCTTTGGTGAAAATCTTGTGGAGAAGTGCTAATGTCGAAGAAGAGACTTGGGAAACCGAAGCTTCTATGCGTAGTAAATATCCGAGTCTTTTCGAGTAAGGTATATTTTCTTTCCCTCAAGTTTCGAGGGCGAAACGTTTTAAAAGGTGGGGTGATTGTAACACCCGGAAATGTACCCTATTTTTCTAGTAGAAATATTTTACGAAATCTTTTCAGTAATTTTAAGTTTTAATTAAGAATTTTAAGTTTCGAGTCGAATTTAGAATTTCCGAGTTCGTATTTGGAATTTCCGAGAAATTCCATGAGAATCCCGTCTTAAGGCGAGTTTGACTTTTGGTTGACTTTTCCCTTACTTATACTCATACTCCTTAACCTATTTTTCCTACTCAAAATCAAACAAACACATTTCTTTCTTCATAAGAAATCCCAAACCCTTGTTTCCATCCATGTTTTCAATCTTTGAATCATCGTAACTTCTTCGTTACTTGATAGAATTCACGTAAGTTCGTCTCATTCTTCTCCCCTTACCTCCCTCTATCCGTATTGATGTTAAAATCATCGTCTTTCTCGATTTTCAAAATTCCCGTCTTTCTCAAGATGAATTTCATTCATCTTTTATGATCTATTTTGTAGGTGGTGACCTCCAAGATCCCGACAAAGACTATTACCTTATTGAAGAGGAGCTTGACGATTAGTAAAGACGCTTAAAGGTAACGGTGAAGGGTTACTCGATATCATTTACGTGTTTTATATGTTATCTATGCTAGAAACCGTATTTAGAATATGGTTAGTGAGCTTGGTAAGTGTGTTGATGATGATATATGTTGTATGTTGAGATTTCATATGAGTTTTGATGATTTATGATAATATTGGATGATAATTGAAATTGGTTCCTTAGGCAAAAATGGGATTTTCGTTTGAATTGGACCCCAGCCGGTCGACCGACAGCCGGTCAGACCACCGGCTGGGGCACCTGCTGTATATTTTGGCATTTTTACGTGATTTTGGAATATGAGGTTGGGCTCAGCCGGTCGACCGGCAGCCGGTCAGACCACCGGCTGAGACCCCCCCCCCCCCCCCCCCCCTTTCTTCCTTTGTTTTTCAAATGACCCATTGGTCCCACCCGGTGGACCGGCAGCCGGTCGACCTGACCTGTGACACCCTCAAATTTGCGGAAAGAAAAAAAATTATTTAAATACATAAAAGATAATAATACATAACGAAGGTGTCATAAATAAAAAGGGTTCATACAAAAGGAAAATAATATTATACATAAAAATTATACAAGACGGGAGACATATCTCCCGTATAAATACGGAAATAAAAGAGTGTATAATAATATACAATCTTTGAACCGAATATAGGTCCAAGGTAAATACTTCGCTCACTAGCTCGTCAATGTACCCCAAATATGCATCACCACCTGTTCGACCGCATTAAATATAAACACGGAAGCCACAGTCAGTGGGGAGTAACTCCGAGTTCTCCCAGCCACGAAATGTCGAGTTTAATGAAACATGAATAACATAAAAGCAATGTATATAGAAAATACAAACCTTAACATATATGATATGCTTTTCATGTTATGAAACAGATAACTAACAAATAACCTAGCATGTGAAAGCTATCATGTTAGACCGATAATAAACTATAACTCGAGGTAGGGAAGCTGGTATGCTAGCTCAGAGGTTCCTCTCAGAAACATGGCCGTGATACACTCAAACCCTAATCACACGTAATCATGTGAATCAGTTAACAATCGGTAATCCAAACTCTATCAATCTTAGCCGGCTTGCATCTCACCTTCTAAAACTCATAGAATCATCAAACATGAAAGACCAATACTTCTACAAACAGGCATAAGTTCTTAGGACAGTCAATAGTCGACTTCTGTAACTCGAGTCTATACCACAAGGTAGGAAAACATCCTAGCCCTAGACTGATCAGACCTAGCGACAACAGCTAACCCATTCCCTGTCTAATTACATAACCGTACATGAGAAACTCTACTAGGCGACCCCCTAAGCAGAGATGGCTAGTACTTAAGCTGGCTCCCTTCCCAAAGCGGAACTCTTAGGATGCCATGCCCCGACTTGGAGATAAGCCCCCCAGGCCGTGACACAAAAGCTATTAACCATGAACTATATACTAGTTAAAGA